>PVIC010005315.1:0-39702 GCA_004025085.1 Thryonomys swinderianus
AAAAAAAAAAAAAAAAAATGAACAATAAAAAGAAAGAGCATATTATGAATAAATTTAAAATGCTGAACTATGAACAAACCTATTAAGAGTCTGAACTTTAGAAGCAAAATATAAAACAACATGAAGTATTAAAGATGAAAACTTAAGAAATAAAACTCTATAGACAAATAAGAAAGTAAATGTCACAACAGTCAGGATGAAAGGGCTTCCGAGAGAGAGAGAGATACGGAGCTCACATGGGGAAGGAGACATTTCTGGGATGCGGCTGTGTTCTAGTTCTTGACCCAAGTAGGAATTGCATGGGAGTTCACATCCTAATACTTGCAGGAAAGTATTCTCATGTGGTACTGTTATGGCTTGTACCTAGATGTCCCCCAAAGCCTCATGCAATCAGGTGGGGCTTTCTCAGAGGTGGCTGGATCTAGAGTATGTGATGGGTTCATGGTGCCAAGCTAGGAGTAAAGGTGTTAGGATAAGATTGGGTGATTACTAAACCAGTCCTCTGATCGGTTTGGTACCACCCTAATCCTGCTGGCCTGGATACAGTACAAAGGACAGAAAGAGGCTGTCTGGCTTCTTGTTTGCCTTGCTAGCTTCTCCTCACTACGGACTGTCTCTACTCTGCGAGGGCCCTGTGCCATGTCACCCTGCCTTGCAGCCAGCCAGTCATGGACTGAAGCCTCTGTAAACTGTGAGCTCAACAAACCTTTCCCCACTTTAACTTTGGGTGTTGGGTATTTTATTCATTTTTTAGGTGTATGTGTTATATTTCACAATTGTTTAATAAAGTTTCAAAAACATACTTTTTTTTTTTTGAGACAGGGTCTCGCTTTGTAGTTCAGGCTGGCCCTCAGCTCACTATGTAGCCCAGGCAAGCCTGGAATTCAGCAATCCTCCTGCCTCTGCCTACCGAGTGCTGGGATGACAGGCATGAGCCACCACACCCGGCCAAAACATACTAATTTTTAACTCATTGGGGATTGAATATTCTATTACCAAATATTCAAAAAATCTCTTTCACAATCATCTAATCCAATGCCTTCCGAATGTATTAAGTTACAGAGATTCAGAGAAATGACTAGATTTATCTAAGATATGGAGCTAATGAATAAAGCTAATGAAATTCAGAGCGACCCACATATTTTGACTACATAAAGCCTTTCCTACTTCCTGGCACCTCAGAACTGACTATGAACATCTCAGAACATCTATGCTTCATTTGTAAGGCAGATGGGAACTTCTACCCTCTATTACTTTTATTTAATTTTTTTAATGTATTGAATTCTTTATTGGTACATTTTATATACAGCTCACAATCACACACAACATTGGGGAATTTGTACCAGTATTTAATTTTTTAAAAACTATACTGAAAGATTTATTGCCTTCTAAGGCCTCTTCCACCATCAAAGGCTACATGCAATTGCAAAGTTTCTTAAAGAATAGCACTGAGATAATTAACTCGAGAAATATAAACTCTCTCTTAAATCCTTGCTCTGCTTCAAAACTGGGAGAAAATCCTCCTCACTAGAGAAAGAAAACAAAGACCATTGACCTATAACTTAACAGTTCCATAGTCCCAAGCCATTCAAGTAACTTGAATAAAATCCTAAACCACAACTCTAACTTTCCTCAACCAAGCAAAAGGAAATGAAACCAATGTTCTCTGAAAGAGTCTCACCTTCTTGGGTAAAAATAACTTTCTATATGCACTAACCAGGTGGTTTTTAGAAAGGTCTTTAATCTTGATATTGTGAAATGATTAAAAGTGTATGTCATGGGCCGGAGATTTAGCTCAGTGGTTCCAGCGCCTGCCTCACAAGCGCAAGGTCCTGAGTTCGATCCTCAGTAACCATATACAATGCTGTGTGTGCTGACTCACGCCTACCAGCAATCAATACCACATACCACAGTGCCGGGCGTTGTGGCTCACGCCTGTCATCCCAGCACTCGGGAGGCAGAGGCAGGAGCATTGCTGAGTTCCAGGCTTGCCTGGGCTACATAGTGAGCTCAGGGCCAGCCTGAACTACAAAGTGAGACTGTCTCAAAAAAAAAAATGTATTTCATGGTTAAACATATTTTTGACTTGACTCCTACAGAAGTGATTGGGATCATGGAGCACTGCATTCATCAGTACAGTGAATTCACTGATGTTCACAGGGGAAGGTGCTATTAGTAGTGGGACACTTTAGAGTTGGGTCACTAGGGACATGGCTTTCATCATCACATGTCTTAATGGCAATCTTCCCCACTCAGCTTCCGGGCTACCATGGGCTGAGCAACTTTTCTACACCAGGCCCTTTTACCATGTCCTTTCTGCCCTGGAGCTAAACCCATGGACTGAACCCTCTGAGATGAGGAGCTAAGTAAAACTCTCCTCCTTTAAGTTATGGGTATCAGATATTTTGTCCCAGCAATGAAAAATTGGCCAATACAATATATTATAATTTTACTTTGATGAATCCTCAAAATACCCACTTTTGATATAATTTGCCTTTTAAACTCTATAAGATAGTACATTTATAGGTCATATATTCTAACAAAAATCTAGAATTAAAATGTCATAATACATGGGGAAAATACATCTTCAAAAGAACCAGGTGGCATATAACACACCTTGTTCTGACTCCTACAGGAAGGGAGAGTCCATAGCCCATGAAAGGTTCACCTGTCGTAATGTGCCTCTAGATAGGCCAAAATATTCTTTAAAATACACATACACATGCTAAATGTTTGAGCAGCGGAACATTTATAAAAGCAGAAGCGGCACCTGTGCGGGTCATTCTGCACTCGCACTCGGGCCTCCCACTCACTGTTTGCTGCACTGGACCCAGCGATCTCCGTCCTTGCCGCAGTTTCCCTTCTCGGTGCCTTCCGTGTTCAGCTTTTCATAGCAGAATTTGTCCGACCCTGCAGCTTCTTTTGGAGATGGGCAAAAGAAGAAAACTAACTTCAGTTCTCTTTGTCTCCATTGAGATGCCACTTAATGTTCTAATAATTCATTCTACAGGAGAAAGAAAATAATCCTGAATTGTAGCATTTACCAGCTTCTAGGGCATAAATACCACAGGGCTGATTAGAAGCTCCTGCCAATTCTTTTTTTTTTTTTTTTTTTTGAGACAGGGTCTCGCTTTTGTAGTTCAGGCTGGCCCTGAGCTCACTATGGTGCCCAGGCAAGCCGCTGCGAACTCAGCAATCCTCCTGTCTCTGCCTCCCGAGTGCTGGGATTACAGGTGTGAGCCACCACGCCTGGCACTGTGGTATGCAGTATTGATTGTTGGTGGGCGTGAGTCTCCATGCCCAGCATTATATGTGGTTACCAGGGATCAAACTCAGGTCCTTGCGCTTGCGAGGCCGGTGCCGGAATCACTGAGCTAACCCTCCAGCCCGCTCCTGCCAATTCTTGTTCGTGGGTGAGAGGATGGGCAGTGGTGAAGCTCATCAGTAAGAATCAGTGAAATGGCATACGAAGCACTTATGCACATTTTAATCTGTTTTGTCATTATAAATATAAATGTATTAATTATAAAGCCTTAGCCCATTGTAATTTTTTACTGGTATTTGGGTTTTGATATTTAAATCTTTTAAAAGTCCATATATTGCAATTATCTTTTCCCTGTCAAAACCAAAGCATGGAATGTAAATCTCACAGGTGAACAACCTTTGCTAAATGCTGAAACTGCCTAAGCCAGAGGCTCTCTGCTTCTGTGCCCTTTCTTTCTTTCCATTCGAGGGGACCCAGTTCTGCAGCCAGGCAGACCTGCTTCAAGCTTCCCGTCTGGTCCTCACTAACTAAAGCCATGGGTGAGGCAGAGTAAATGTCAGAAGGAGAGTATGTGTACTGACATTCAGGGAATGTTCTGAGATTTGTGAGCACGTACAGATCTACTCCTTAGGAAGCATTTGCAGCACTGAGATACTGAACGGCAGAATTTAAAAAATAAGTCTAGAATTTTTCTTTTTCTGTTTTTTGGCACCGGGGATCAAACTTGGCACCCTATGCTTGTGAGCCAGGCATCAGAACCACTGAGCTAAATCCTTGGCCCATGTCTGCTATTTTTCTAGGTTTTAAAAACTCAGAAAACTAACCAGTAGGAATGGGGAGGGTAACTGTTTAGACAAAGGCACAAAGTAAACCACAGAAGTAGCTAAACAATGAATATCACCGAGGAACACACCTCTGTTTCAAGGACAGACAAGTCCTCACAACAAGTGGCTGTTTTCTGCAGTCTTTGTGTTGTTACCACCTGGCAGGGAAGACTGGGGATATAACCCATCCCTGCCCTGCACTGTGCCACTAAACTGTAAGGATTCTGTGACTAAGAGTCACAGTTCTCTGCATTCTCACTCTTTTCTAGATTGCTTCAAATCTCTGGGAGCTGTGCACTTCCGTCGGCAAAGCTGAAAGAGAAGTGAAATGCAGAGGAGGCAGAACGCGTGACCATCGAGCAGGAAGGTGCAACCTACTTGTGCCCCAGATGTACTGACACTGGTTGTCTCTGGTCTTGCACTCGCCATTGTAGCAGCGTCCCTGGGGACAAGAGCACACGTGGTGTGAGGCCCAAGTGACTGGCACCATTTCCCTTACAATTCTGACATGTACAAGGACTCCTTCTGCTTGGATTAGGTAAAGATTTTCAATCCATGGGCTCATATTTTCATAGTGACCAATAATAACTGAAACTTAAAACTCAAAAAGCTTAAAACACTATATAGCTAACATCTAAAACTCAGAACAGGTCTCATAATATAGTTCTCTAATGCCAGAGTAATGACTAAAATTTTAAATTTTCATGGAAAGCGAAAAATGGTACATTTCCTTGACTCCAAAATGATTCTTAGCATCTCATATATGTGAATGTTGAGATTATAACATTCGAAGAAAAAAACACGTTATAGCAGATTGTCATATTTTCCCCTAACAGACGGGCTAAAATTACTTAAAGATGGTCACAACTCAGTAAATTAGATTCTGAGTTGAGCAATCATCGTATTTTTTTTCTTTTCCCTCATTCTGAACAATTTGTCACCAGAGTTAGATGTCTTTTAGTAACTGGTATGACATAAAACAACTCTAATGTAGAACGAAAGTGCAATAATTTACTCGAATAATTTCCTTCCAGAGTTACATTTATAAAAAAGAAAAAAAAAACACTTTCAAAACGATGGGTTTTTAAAATTAAATTAAAAATTTAAAGCCTAGAATACCTGATTTTGATTGCAGGCATATCCATCTTGTTTGTGAAGATTTGGTGGGCACTGAAAAATATTATCTTTTCAGTTAACTGTGTGTCCAGGACTTCCAAATAATGTGCTCAAAATATAAAAATGAGAAAAAGTGCAAGTGTGATAAATATATAGTAAGGAACATTTTGAACAACACACATAAAGTCCTTAAGTTACCCAAATGAATTCTATCATTGGCAGAAATAAATAAATAAGGTCTGTGAAATGAATGCTTATATTTTTTATTTACCATGAGATGGACTAGAATAACAAATTATATTCACTTGCCTACAGAGATCAAAGTAGAAGAGATTAAAATGGATGGTGAAAGAAATGAATCAGCTTGTTACGTGGGAGTGAACCTACTCAGGAAACAATTTACAAGACCTTGCTAAGCTCCGTGAAAATGTCAAATCTGCATTTAACACCATGACACTCACCTACGGGCTGCTCTTCTGAAACAAAAGAAATAGCAGCATTTCAACTCACTGTAATTACTGTAATAGCTATGACGCTTCTAAGCCCTCAAAGTAGACTTGTTACTAGAAGAAACTGTGGTGTGATGGGTTTTTTTACAGATCCCTTTAACAAATAATTCCTTAAATATGTTTGTTAGTGCTTATTAGTTATGCAGATCAATGGGTTTAGTTTTAGGAAATTTGTACATATATAACATACACGGATCATTTTTGCCTGCCCCTGTCACCCCCTCGTCCTTCCCTCCCCACTTAATCAAATTAATTTCTACTTCACTTTTTCCCACAGGTTACCCTGAATAAATGAAGTTTAATTTTCTGTACGTTTAAGAGAGCTGAAAAAGATCCATTCAAAGGCTCCTGCTGTGTTCAAAATACAAAGGAGAAAAGTGACACGAGTGTGACAAATGGGAAACTGACATAAATACGCACCAGGATGCTCCCTCGTTCTTCATCTCCTCATTAAATGACCCTCCATCCTTCTGTCCTTCCAGGTTTTCAGGCTAAACCCACAGCGTCAGCTCCAATTCCTCGCCCTTTCACACTTTGCATCCAATCTGTCAACGAATCCCGATGGCTTCAAAATACCTGGCCCCCTTTCTCCACTGTCCAATCCCTGCTCAGCCCTCTGCCATTGCTACTTCAGGTCCAGGAGGGTGGCAGCCTCCTGCCCAACCCTCGGCCTCCCCTGTGGTCTCAGTACGGTCTACAGTGCCACTGAATTGATCCCCTTCAAAATAAGAATTCCAGATAACACTGCTCTGTTCAAAAACCTCCAAATGACGTCCCAACTTGCTCACTGGCCTGCAATCACCTTCCCTCGGGATCTGCCCTCCACCTGGCCTGGTATCCTCTGACCTCACTTCCTGCGGCTCCCTGCCTATGTGCTCTTCTGATCGCCGGCCTGCAGGCAGCCCACACACTTGCCCTGGACTTTTCCACGTTTCAAGCCCTCCTCCCTTCGGCGGCTTTGAGTAAACGGCGTCACCTCTAAGACGCCTCCTCTGGTCACGTTTATGAAACCATCTCTCTCTCCCATGCTAGCGTTCTCCGTTCCATTTTATTTCTCGTCCTTAGCAAATGACAATTCATACATTTTACTTGTTTACCGCTGCTCCTACCATCACGTGAGCTCCACACAGGCAGGACTGTATGCTTTGTTCCCTGCTGCCTTTCTGGCACCCAGAACAACACCAGGCGTGTGGCAGGTACTCAATTACTATTGAGAGAATAAATGCGGCATCCTTACAGATGCAATTAACTTATTCTAAAGGCAAAAGAATTATGTGATCGAAGAGAAACCAGAGTAATAAATTTATTCCATCCCGCACCTATCAGGTGGCTTATCGGGTTCATCCCAGAAAGGCACGGAACAAGTTTAGCATTCCTAAGGAGCAGCTACAGTAACCTAGGAGAGAATATTGCAAGATAAAATGCTCTGGAGATGTGTGTCATTCTGAAGAATAACTGCCTCTCTCACACACACGCTCCATTCACTGCAGCTTTTCATTCAACCTTTTTGTGAATATTCCGAGAGTGCAATTATTGGCACCAAAACCTGAACTACTGGGCCAACCGCACAACTGCAGAGATCCCTGCAGCATCTTTCCTCTGACACATTCTGCAGAACACAGTCATTATCTCATTAATCAACTACCGTTAATTATTCAGTTCCTCTAAAACTAATGCAACCACAGTAAACAGGAACGCAAACAAAATGGTGCTACTAGAATAGACACTTCAGATTCTAAAATTAATTTGTCACATTTACTTCATAATGTTTCAAGAAGGAAAAACACGTAGAACTCTTCAGTAATAAAAAGAAATCCTTATGATAAATTTTCACGGCCATGTGTGATAAGATTTCCAATCACTTTGCTTTGGTTCAGGCTAAAAAAAAAAAAGCTAGTTGCTTGTCACTGAAACACATTAACTTATGAGGCTTCGTATAGTCTCAAGACTTTTAAAATGAAAGAACCATAAATCTGAGTATGTTGTTGCCTGTGAACAGAGCTCTAGATTCTGACTCTACAGGTGGCTCCCCTCCTTGCTTTTGAGGCGGGACGCTTAAGTACATTATACTTCCTATTTAGATGACTTACTTCACAGCACTAAAACAACCATTTCCCACATTTTCAAATATATTTGTCATGTCATCCTATATTTTTCCACCAAGGACTTCTCTTGATTGTACAAGTATTGTTTATTCTGCCATAAAATGTGTATTTAAGCAGGTCAGGGCCATCAGTAAGCACTAATAAGCAAAAACATGAAGTCAAAATACTGCCTAGAGACACCGTTGCTCAGAGATTCTATGTCCTAAAAATTATCAGCATTAATTGCACTTAAAGTTCATTGTCTCTTGCAGAATATAAGAAAATTTTGAAAGATTTACTCCAATTATTTATTTTAGATTCATTCTAAACACCTTAAAATTATTTATATGAGAAAATTCTATGCTAATATGCCAGTAAGAAATTAACAGTATTATTCTCACCTTATCACACATTTAGAAGAAAAATTTATTTTTCTTTGACAATAAAATAGAATGAACAAAGAGCTTCCATTACAAAAACTTTATCTCTGATAAATTCCATGGCAATTCAGGAGTTAAAAACTGAAGCACAAAAAAATTCTAAAAGGACTGAATACAGAGAACTAAAACCTTGCGTGTGAATTATAAAAACAGTATTTTTCTACAACTATAACTCACTGAAACAGTATGTCAGAATTGTCAGTACACGTCATGAAAGGTACAATCCACAGTTCTTATACTACATCATTACCTTATAGAAAAATTGCAAAGAAATTTGTTTATATATTTAATCCTACTCCTGGGAGCTTATCCCATGGAGTGAAGTTAACACTGAATAAGCATTTATAAAAATCCATGAGTGCCAGTCGTGGTGGCTCAGCACTTGGGAGGCAGAGGCAGGAGGACTGCTGAGTTCCAGGCTTGCCTGGGCTACATAGTGAGCTCAGGGCCAGCCCGAACCACAAAGAGAGACCCTGTCTCAAAAAAAAAAAAAATCCACGAGTATGCACTACCATACTTATAAAATAATGTTCTTTTTTCAGTAATAAAGTAATGAAAAACTGCCAAAATCAAAATATCTACCACTACATGTAAATCAACTAATAATACCATACAACAGATTCTCATAGGATCAAGCAAAGTATATTTATAAAAACTGTATAGCTATACAAGAAAGTGCTTTTTCTCTAGTACTGGGGATCGAATCACAGCCTCGAGTATATGAAGCAATCTCAGGAAAACACTCCTAAAGAAGTGTCAAAATGTGAATGAAAGCAGACTGAAATTCAAAATGCTTACCATGGCTACAAGTGCCAACCTGCCCTAAATCCGGAAATCCTTTCTGAACTTCTTTTACTATCCTCCAGCTATTCTTGCTCGTGATCCATTTCCTGAACAAACCAAGCTTCTGTACCTACTGCTTACAGATTAGCACCCTCTTATGTGTGTCTCTAGTTAGATGCCACCTCCAGGAAGACATACCTAATGCCCCCACCTACCCTTCTTTTCACATGACCTTATGTTATGCCAATTCATAGTTTTGTTTATTTGTTGCCCTAGTGGTATTAGGCAGGAGGTAAGTTTCATAAAAG
This sequence comes from Thryonomys swinderianus, assembly GCA_004025085.1. Taxonomy (NCBI): domain Eukaryota; kingdom Metazoa; phylum Chordata; class Mammalia; order Rodentia; family Thryonomyidae; genus Thryonomys; species Thryonomys swinderianus. The sequence continues at coordinate 9,330 of PVIC010005315.1, forward strand.
CAAGATTTTATAAATCGTCTTCCCTTCCTCTTGCGTCCTGGTATTTATAGCACTGCTTGACACAACCCAACAAATGTTTATTTGAATAACAAATACTTAATAGAATATATTTACATATTCATGCAAATTAAAAATTACAAGAAGAAAGAATTCCAGAAGGCAACACTAACTAAAATGTTATGTTAATTTTTAACAGACAGAAAATAATGTCAAAGCATGAGGGCACAAAGCCAGCACTACGTACAGGGACAGAGGCAGGGACAGAAACCAAGGGCAGTGGCCCTCTGTTTCCAGTCCTCCTTCAGCCAAACCAGAGCTGTCATTCTTTGTTTTCTACATCTTTGTTTTTTCCCACTCACCATGTGGTTTAAAAAAGAAACGTCTGTAGATTTAAAATGTTTGAAAACAGCTCACGAGTACTCCATTAATGCAAACCCACTATTTAACATGTTGGGACCAAGAAAAAAATTCAATTAGCTAGATACAAATCATATACAGAAAAAAAAGGAGAAAGGTTAGAGGGAAGGGAATGGGTGGGAACAAAAAAAGAATTAAGATGTGTTATGTACACATACAGAGCCTCATGATGATTGTAATCACTGTGTACTGCAAATATGTGTTAATAAAAAACAAAAAAATTGTTTATGAAGGGAATACTTGAAGGGAAAAAAAGATATAGGTTTCAAAACAACACACCAAATTTTTTTTTAAATAGAAGAATGTCAAAGAGGTAGAAAACTAGAAGACAAAATAAAACACACAAAAAAAATCAAAGGATGTTCACACATGGGAATCTATCCTGAAAGCTTTAAAATGTGTGCAATGTATTACCTAAACACATTCTGCCGTACCTGGCCAGAGTCTCCAGTACAATATTCAGTAATATCACACCCGTTCACTGCATCCCGACATTCGTACCCTCGAGGCTGAAACTGCAATTCAAAACCCAGTATGAGGAGCCAGTCTCAATATTTCACAAAGTTACGATTCTTATATTCTCCAACAATCCCTATTCTTTCTCATAACCATCACCAAACCCTGTTCATGAATTAGCTGGAGAAGTACAGAATAGAAACAAGGCCCCAGATGCTGTCTTCTACACTGAAGATGAATCATCAGTCAAGGTATTTAGTGTCGAAATCCACTGTCCCTGGATATTATTTTAAAGTAATTCCACTGTGATCAGAATTACATAGAAGAATAAACACTGGTTTGATGTACGACAAAGAAGCCAAACACTGCAATATAAACATTTAAGATCTCTCTGAAGAACTGATACACGTACACAGCCTTCACTAATTCATCCATTACCATGAATATTAACCTTGCCTTTGATAAACAAATATGATAAAATGACAATGAATTCACATAAATCACCTATAGGGAGGCCAGTGATTGCCTGTGATATACAAAACATTTTGTTTATCTGGAGATAAACGAAAAATAAAAGCCTCAAGTGATTTATAATCTGCTAGGTGAAAAAAGCAAGAACAAACTATGCCAGACTTTTTTAGAATATTCCAATGTGCAATATTGGTTGGTACACAAAAGTAATAAAATCATGTAATTTTATGATTGTAAGGATTATCACAGGAGAAAAACATTAAAAAGTGACTTTTAAAACTAACGAGTTCACTGCAGCTAGAAGACTGTCTACACATGCATAGAGACTGTGCACATAGGAACATACATATTTAGTTCCTTATCTACCTTTCCTGGTGTAATAAAGGATTCAAATGGCCAAGCAGGAATATAGGAGCACTAGCTTTTATGCTCTGTGTGGAGAGTAAGTTTTAAAGAAAAATGTTAAAAGCAGGTCATTATTGCTTAAAAGATCATAAAAACTGTTCCTCTTCAACAATTTGATTTGATTCAGTATTAATAGAGTGACTCCGTATTTATTTTGGAAATGCTATATTTTCTGAAGGAAGCATTGTAGGCCAAGGTAATGTGTAATGAATAACAGAAAAGGTAAATGTGACCCACAGAAAGTAGGTGGAATTATTGATTCTACAAAAATACCAGGCCAATCGATACGCATAAATTTCTGACAAGCTACACAAATGCTCAATATGCATACTGAGATATTTGGCTAATCTGTCAATTAAAAGATAGATGAAAGTATCAGGAAACTCACAAGGCATGAGGTACTGTTACAGCAAGGCCCGTCGCTGCAATGGGCCCCGTTGGAGAGAGAGCATTTCTTACAGCACAAACCATAGCATTCCTAGAGAAAAAAATTGCAAGAGTAAGCCAGGAACCTTACCCACTATTCATTTAACATACTCTGTGCATGTGATTTATGTATAAGCCAAATGAGTACGCTAATATAGTAAGCAAATATTTTAGGAAATAGTCACAATGACAGACTCTTTTCTGCCGTATTTTTCAACAGTGTATGATCTAGAAAGGGTGTCTTTATCAAAGAATATGCTTATTTCTTTTCTTTTTTTTTTTTCCTTGCAGTACCAGGGATCAAACTCATTACCTTGTTTTTGCAAGGCAGATGGCGCCACTGAGCTAAATCCCAAAGCCCTAGTATGTTTATTTCTTAATAGGCTCTCCGAGCCCTCTTAGCTTTACTATGTCCTTAAAATCTGTTAGTTTTAAAGAGGCAAAAAGAATACACAACATGGAAAACTGTTTCATGATTTTGTAAAACTTATCTAAGATGAGTATGAGCTAAGAATTTTTAAGACTAAAACAATCCAACAGGCGTTTTCAGACAAGGCCATAAGTACGTGACTACTTGTAACTTGTCTGAGCAGAGCTAAAGCATTCACAAGAGAGATGGAAAGACAGACAGGGGGGGCCACAGTGAATAATTCCCTGGGCCTTTCCTGATTGCTGCTCTTGTCACCTCCAAGAAAGGGTTTAGACTGTACTGAAGCACCTACCACATGGAAGCCACAGTCACATTCCTCCCCAGGCTCTACATATCCATTTCCACATTCTGTTGGCTCAAACAACTGAAAGAGATAAGAGGCACAAAAGAAAAAAAATGTTTTATCACAGAAAATCAATAGTCAACTGGGTCCACAGCACAGCCATAATAATCAGCTAACTACCACATGGTATTCACCTGCAATCTTTTATTGTGGCATCTTACACATAATGACTGTGTGGGAAATATTGTGTACTTACTAATATCACTTCCAAAAACATATTTGAAAAGGGGTGATATCTCTTGGGCCTCGTTGGTAGTGGTCTCCAGAGATAAATTTTAACCTTAGAGTTACTTTATATGGAGACAAGCTGTCAAGAGGAATAAATCACTTTTCATATTTGCTAATGGAACTAAAATGCATTACTAATAAGATGCATAGATATCTAATTTGCTATCTTGACTCAAAGCAGCAGAGAAGACATTCAAAGATGTCAAAAAGATGAACACACTTCAGTCACAGCAACATATGATTCATTTAATCAAGTAAGTAGAAATAAACTTTACAACAATGTTGCTAGAAATCCAAGACTATCACTCTCACTGCAAAAGAAATCTGCATTATCTGAAGTGTATGAAGTAAACATATAGACACGTGCATGAATATATAGAAACTTCTGGATTGGCAAAAGAGTCCAACTCCTAACCTAATCTACCCTACTCATGCTATGAACTTGCTTCCAGATAAATGTTTTACAGTTGTCAGGGCAGTTGATTCATTGTAAGGAAAAAGCCTATTTCCTGTTCTCCAGGGCAGAGCTTCTTGGGGCATGATCACCATGCCTGGGTGAAGACGGGAGCAGCACATCCTGAGCTCAGACCCATGTCTACGAGAGGGAGAGGGAAACTCTACCCCCAAAAGTTTACCTTCCACTGAGTTTACCCAGGGAAGACTGATCCTCCTTCTACTTCCAAGAAGGCACAACTACTGTAAGAAGCAAGCAAAGTTTCGGGGCTCGCTGAGTAAGACTCCTCTGTGTAGGTCCAATTAAGTGAAATCAACAGCCCTAATCACTGTGCTATTGGATCAGCAGGCTGGAGAAAACAGAAATGGAAAAGGAAGTCCAGAACAGGAGCAGCACTGAGTTTCAAGCCCTTCCTGTCCTTCACTCTTAGAGCTGTCTCCATTCTGAGCTGATACACTAAACCCTTATCCTTAACCTTTCCAAACAACTCAGTGTTGTTTCTTGGGCACAATGCCCATAATTAGCTGGTACACTAATGAGCTGGTACAATGCAAGTGAGGTAAAAATTAACCATGTACACTGAGCCTCAAAATGCCAGCAGCTTGAGTTAGGTCCTTACTACCAATTTCATCCATTCTGAACAATTTGAGTCTTTTAGTCTTCAATGGCCTGAGATCAACGTTGGGCAAAGGAGGCCGCTGCATCAAGGCCTTACTTCTTTTTCCACAACTTTACCAAGATTTTATACAGATGTCAGCCATGAAGCTACCATCTCCTGCCTTCGGCAGTATCATTTAATGAGTATAGAATAAATTATTCTGTCAGTTATTCACATTAGTCACTTTTTTTTTTTTAGAAAAGGTTAACATGAATCCAGTCCTCTCTCAGTTTGCAGAATATTAAGCATTTTGTAAGCAATGAACTATATTTGACTTATTAAGTAGTATGTTAAAAGAAATTTATGGCATCCATAAATACCGTGGATCATTCTATGTCTACCTGATGCTAGTAATGCTTCCTAACTAGGAGAAGAGACCACCACCACCAGCACCCCCAAAAAAAGAGGAGAAGGAGAAGGAAGAAAAAGAGGAAGAATAGGAGAAAATATTAATTAGGTCCCTAGGAAAAAATATCAAGGAGAAATGGAATTTTCACTTGATAAATGGATAAAAGTAATATTTCATCTTAATCTAACCCACTGGTTCCTAGCAGGAAATTTTCAAAGATATTTTAGCTAAAGGACCTTTGCTCTGGGGTGGGTTTGGGAGTACAGCTAGCACTGAACTGAATACTAATTTAGAATTTGATGATTCATTTAAAGAGGCCTCAATCATCAACATGACAGAGCTTCTGTAATTAAATATTAATCTGACTGACAAGTAACCTGCTTTCTGAAGCGAGGAGTGGATGGTACTATTCCACCTTGAACAATGAAGAAAAAACTACACCTTCTAACTTACTAACCTTTGTTGGTCTATTGAAAAGACAGGCTCCGCCTCCTCTCTGTAAAAAGTCTCTGTACTCCAGAATGCTACACTTTGAGAATTTTCGGGAATGGGAAACTCTGGAAAAAAAAATCATGAATTAATTATGTAAATAATCTACCAAAAGCAGTCACTAGAGAGGAAAATTAAAACCTCTGAATCAGAACAAAATGTTCATTTGGATCCAAATGAATCTACATGAATTTTGATAAGTCACTTATATCCAAATGGCTAAGCAAATTTGTTTCTTGGAATTTACCAAAACAGAACTACAAAGAAAAATTGCAGAATTAGGGGGCTAGCTTAAACCCCCCTAAGTGGACGAGTCCTCTTATGATCTTACTTAAAACAGTTTTTCTTTAAGTTCACTATAAAATGTCTTCACCTAGGCTGTATTTCAAAATGTAATCAATCATTTTTATGGAAACAGCCCAAATGCCCACCAACAGGAGACTGGATAAAGAATAAAACAGAGTATTACTTGGGCCGGAGATTTAACTCAGTGGTTCTGATGCCTGCCTAGCAAGCGCAAAGTCCCTGGTTCAATCCCCAGTAACCACAAACAATATCAGGTGTGGTGACTCATGCCCACCAGCAATCAGTACCACATACCACAGTGCCGGGTGAAGCAGCTCACACCTGTAATTCCAGCACTCAGGAGGGAGAGGCAAGAGGACTGCTGAGTTCAAGGCTTGTCTGGGCTACATAATGAGCTCAGGGCCAGCCTGAACTACAAAGTGGGACCTTGTCTCAAAAAAGAAAAAAAAGTACTCCTCCATGATTCAAACACACCTGTCCCATTGTTCTGCCTTTTTCTGAAGCAGTTCTGAATTCCTCTTTCATTACTGTATTTTCAAGGCTGCCTCGAAGATCTCAATCAATTCAAAACATTTATGGCAATTTCCACCACATAAAAACATTACCTATATCTTTATCTGCCTTACTCACCAGGTCTAGCACATTGTGACCTCTGGCTTTTCCCCAAAGTCAAATGACCATGAAAGTAAGTGTACTGAATTGATTCAGGACATCAAGGCATCAGTGACAAAGACAATGTGATTAGTGTATTCAAAGCAAGGGAGAGGATCTAGAGAGGCTTAATAGCAATGTATCTTTTACTATAATTTTAAAATTTAAATATTCACCATATTTTATACCTCATTTACATATATATGTATGGTGTGTGTGCATGTGTACACACAGTAAAAAGAGAAATAGGGTAAAATCCCATGAATAATTTCCTTACTCCTAATTTCAAATACTATTGAGTGATAGTCTTGATTTACCAAGAATGTGAAAGTGAGCCTCTATGATTTACTTAGCCAAATTAATGCCTCTATATAACAGCATGTTATACACAAGGTCAGCTAAGTCCTACACACTGATTCACCAGAAACATTTGTAATATTACTTGATTTAAGAGTGATGGGCCACTTCCTCCAGGATATAATCCAACAGTTTTATGTATTGTGACATATGAGGAAAATTTATGGAAGTAAAACCAGGGGCTAGAGTTCTCTTATAAGAACTATTACAGAAATATATAGTTGAGAAAATATACATTAACTTTAAATGGACTCTCTTTGTGGTGAGGGGGGATCGAACCAGGGCTAGTATATCCTGTGAGTTGTCAGATCAAAAACTCTTTTAGGAATTGAGAGTTTAAAAGACAAGACAGCTCCCTATAAAACCAAGAATATAAACAGTGCTGCCTTCCAACAGCAGTCCTAAGGAAGCCTACATTCCCATAAACTTCTCAACTGTGGACGCAATCATGCAATCATGGAAACAAGGAATTTTGCATTTAAACTGTCTTCCTAGGAAAATGTTCTAAAATCACAGAGGCAAATGCCTGACGGTGCAAAGCATCTTCTGCCCAAGAAGCCCTGGGAGGGGTTAGTGCAAGAATAAGGAAGGGCTCTACACAAGTAAGTGGAGGGTCTCAGGTGGCCAAGCTCAGAAGGACTACGGGAGAACCAGAAATTGGCAAGCTACTGTGCAAATATCTAGCACAAGCCAAAGAAGCAGGACAGGGACATGGATAAGGAAACCTGACCCATTTGCTAGGAGTGGCTACTGGAACAAAGGCTCACCTGAACTAGAGGTCCCTGGGAAAGGCTAACATTGCCAGGCTTCCATTCACTGAAATAAGTTCTCAAAGTATTTGCAAATGAAAAGAGAAGACTAGCAATTGAAGCTTCAAGTGCCTTCTACCCCTCAAGATTAATTCAGACACAATAAATCTGACAATTAAAAAAAAGCTTACTGATTCTTTACTAAGCATAGTACAATTTTTTATTACTATAAACACACATATTTATGAGTTCCTTAAAATGTAAATTCATGACCAAATTGATTTTCACTAACTGTCTCAGGTAGAAAAACAACCTTATTCTTAGTGTTCTAAAAAATTAAGGCCTCTCTTAAACTTACGTGTTTGTCTTAAGGGTTAAGAAGTAGTAGCTATTACATTTTACTTTGATCATTAACTTTAAGTTAAAAAAATAAAATATACAGTGAATTAGCTCCATCAGTTTTAAAATATCAGAGAATCAATTATTCAATTTATATTAAGTCCTTAGCCTAAAATGCCAGTACTCAAGAGACCATGTCTCTAATTATTTGCAGTAATTTTAGCAAAGGTCATGTATCACATGCATGCATAATAAAGACATACCCCGTTTCCTCCATGATGCAGCCACCCCAGGACTCTATGCAGTCACATTCTAGTCCGATGAAATCATAATAGCAACAGAGGAAAAAGGGTGCAACAAAAGTTAATTTGCATCACAGTTCTTATATTTTTAAATGCTTTATTATCAGTTCCACGCCAAATAAAGTGAAGCCTCACAGTGCAAAAATGTATTTAATTTAAATCAATATTTCCTCTTCTTTTCCAGAAGTATAAGTTGTACCTAAGAAAACAACTGGCATAAAATGAAATCATCCCTGTCTCTAATTATGACTCAGACAACTCAGTGAAGTTCCTCAAAGGGCCCTGGGCTAGAACTTGCAATGTCCCAGTTCCAGTTTAAGTTCTACCTTAGGAGAGACTCCTAAAAACAGGGAATCTCCTGAGTCTCTGGTTTCCACTTCTGCGTGGGAATAAGGCCTCTCTGCTCATTTTGCAGTATGGTTCTGGGTTCACACACAAAGTGTTCTTCTGTGCTTATTACAAATCCCACAAATTATCACCTAAGTTTTTCTAACAGAACACACCAAAGGAGAAGAGAATTGAGTCAAAAATCAGCCTCAGCCAGAAACCTGAAGGACACTCCTCTAAAAAGTGTTATAAAAGAGAGAAATCTGAACTGGAAGTGTACACAATCACCTAAGTAGCAATTATAAATTGAATGTAGCTACCAGAGATTGACATAATGACATTGTGATGAGCTCTTCTTTGCATTTATTTTTTCCATCATAGATAAAGGTATTTTGAAGAAAACACTTCTAAGTAGTTTTTTAAAAACTCAGATTTTGGTACTGATGAATTGGCTAGCTAAATAATAAAGAAGAATAAGCAATTGTAGAAGGGAAGAAACCACAAGAGGCATTAGGTGTGAGCTCAACTTCTCACTCTACTCCATCATCCCACTGCATAACCCAGGCACTGCCCTGCAGGACTGGAGAGCAAAGTTAAAATATCCAGTGATGACCTACTTCACAAACTTTAGCCACCCTCTTTAATAGGAAACAAATATTTCCATGGGAAAGCAAACATTTGGAGAAGACATTAGTAATTGTAAGTTAGTGGGGATTTGTAAGATGTCTCCAGATACTTGTGGTAACTCTGTTCTTGATCACTTAATACTCATAAAGGGAATCAAGAAAGCCACAGTTGTATCTTTTGTTTAATCTCCACAATTAAGCATGAAGGTCTCAAAAAGTATAAAATGTAGAGTAATGCTAAAGTGGTGTTTCCTTTTCTTGAGGAGGCTGAGGCGACAAGGGAGACCTTTTCTCCTAATGTCTTATGCTGACACAGTGGGGAAGAGATTTCCACTTCATTTCTAGTTCAGTGCATAATCTGAGTGAGTATGTTGGCTTCTCTTTCCATGAGATCACATTATGACATTTGTGGCCCTGAGGCACTTGGCCTTCTGGCACAAAAATGTCTTAAAAATTGTAATTTTTAATTGTGTTGCTGTGAAGAGGAACATAATTTGGGCTGGACATGGGGCCTCTAAAACTATGATGGGTCCCTAGACACTTTGCCCACTGGATAAATCAGTCCTGCCTTTGCATCTATCATTGATTAATGAACGAAGTGCCACCCAACAGTGATTTGTCATGCTTTTGTACCTCCTGGGGTCTGTGGACTCCTATCTGGATACCTTTTGGACCCATCTGTCCCTACAGGAGAATTCTTTCCTTGGCCACCCACCCCAGGTTTAAAAGGCCTGAGGGTAGCTTGGTTTAGGAAGTGGTAGCAAACCAATCACACACACATGCCACAGCAGGTATTTGTTGTCACTGAATGCTCTAAAAGGTTGGCCATCACTGCTTTAAGGGCACCTTATTTCACTTTTCCAATGCAACTGAATGGGTAACTTTACAGTTTAAATATGAACTTCTTCTTGACTCTAGATCTAACTATTTCCCAATCCCTGTTACTAAACTTGTATGGAGCCTCAACCTAGCATCTTATGTCTACTCTCAACTGGCTAGAACCCAGGGCTCATATTCACCCCAACATTCTGCTATGTGGGAAAGAGCTAACTCATGACCCAAGGAACTGGGTGGGACTTCATGGATTTTGAAAGGTAAATTTCTTCAACCCAAATAGATTAAGAAGTACTTTGAGTTTCTCATTTTAAAAATCATTTATAAATACATAAAATTAAACTATAGTGACCCAAGAATGAAAACTGTCAACAGGAGATGCATTATACAGACAGAATGTCACACCAAGTAAGAAGGTCAATGTACATACTTGGCTTCCTGCTTGAAGGTTCCCATTGGATTCCAAGGTTTTGAGCCAGGCTTTGCGATAAAACTTGCGCCACTGCCATTGGAAGACCATACTGTTTTTCAGAGTTGAAAGTGTGTGGGAAACATTTGAGAAAGTGCACAAAACTAGTTATTATTTCTTAGTTGTCACCCCATATCATCCCAGTTTCCTAAACAGAGGCTCACTACATGTAGAGATGCCACGTGCTCCTTATCACTTCTTCCTCCCAATGGAGCCCAAGAAAAGCCCCTCCTCCTGTGTGGCACCTCTCAGCACCTGAAGGTCTCACATGGAAGCACAGAATACGAATCACAAAAGTCTGTGCTCCAGTTCAACTTACATTAAACCAAGAAGAAGTTCAACTTACTACAAATACACCCAAGGGTCCCCACCAACTGCTGGCTATTAGGATAACCTGATATAACAAGCCCCAGTAGTAACCAGGATTTACATAAGGTTGCCTGGGGGGTTTTTAGGTGCTCTTGCCAATTAAAAATTTTCTTTACAAATATATCAATTTATTTTTAAAAATCAAACAATGATGAAGAAATATTTGTTATAACATATTCTACAGGTAAGTAGAAGACTTAAAAATTTTTAAAAATAGATATAGGGAAAAACATGAATATTAATTCTTTGACCTAAATGAGGTAAATCTGATGCATGGAAGAGCATCTGAACTTTAAAAAACCATTATAAGGAAAGGATTAATAAACTTATAAAATTTTAACATCTTATGTACAGAGCCCTAGAAATCTATGAGCCAATTTTTGGACTGCATTTACTTGATAAATATGTAAAACTATCATTATGATAACCAAGAACACTACCATAAACCCAAAGGACCACTTTGGCTTCTATTTACTAATGTAAGCCACTCAAGCTGCATTCTTGATGCCCTCATTCAAAGGAAGCGTGAGAAGGATGTAAATTGGGTCATAAGGAAGAAGGAGATCAGCTGCAAAGAGAAAGCTCTACTTAAAGAAAATTGATAAAATTTACCTCATTCACACCAATCCCTCTTGTGCGAGAACAGACACCTCCAAAGTAACTCAGGCTGCTTCTCATATAGTGGAATGTCACACGCCTTAAGAAAAACAAAATGCTGAAATTCAAAACCCAATGTATTGAGTACTATATAAACTCTCCCGAAACTGTCCACTCTCCTGTGCTGAACAGCCAAAACTATCCTTCTCCAGGAAATCAAAAATTGTATTTCAAAGACATTTAAATTTATCTTGTAAAGATATCTTTAAGAAGAAGGGCATATGAAAACAAAGCTTTTGTAAATAGGGAGCGGTGAAAGGTGGGAGAGAGGGAAGGGAAATGGGAAAAAATGAAGAACCAAGATACTTCATGTAGAGGTACAAGTTCCCTATAATGAATGTGATCATAATGTATATCGAAACTGTACCAGTAACCCAAATAAATTTTTTAAAAATACCTTTAAGTTAATGTGTTAACCTTAGCTGAGCAAGTTTTAAGTGAGAACAAGTAAGCAACATACTCTGACACAGAAATTAAGGACAGAAAGATAGACTGCAGCCCTTCACCTTCTTCTACTAGAGAATACTTTGTAATTATACAAAGTATTATACAAAGTATTGCTGGTGATCATAAACTGAAAACTAGAAATAGAGAAAATAAAATAAAGGGTAAAGATGAAGAGGAGGAAGGAGTAGTTTGAATTGGTGTAGCTGAGAGGGATGCTGTGAGTAGGGAAGGGACAGCTCTTTACAGCAAATAAAATAATAATAATAATAATAATAATAATAATAATAATAATAATATAGCCTCTACTAGGTGATGGAAACTCAACTGGATTCAAGGGTCCATTTGAAAAGACTATATTTCCTAGCTAAGTGTGGCCACATAGCTGAGCTCCTGCAAATGATTCACTGGCAAAACTGTTACATCCAGGCTTTTAGGAAATCGGCTCCACCATAGCAGACTGAGCTGGGAGGACTGCACTTTTGCTCTTCCCCACCTGTAATGAAGGTTAGAACACCAGCAGCACCCCAGACTGTGACGTGATGTTGGACACAGGAGTTCCGTGCACCATTAAGAGCCCAGCTCTGGAATCCACTTCCATGCTGCCTACACAATGCAGAGAGGCATCCGTGGCAAGCATGCTAAAGTCACTGTTACCTGGTACGTCACTTAACTAGTACAACAAGGGAATAAAGACAAACATCGAAGCAAAGGCTAGAGTAAAAGCTTGAACAGGTACATACGAGATGAGATGCACAGCATCAGCATGCTGCTTGATGCGCTGACGGTATTTGGAGAACTCATGGAGCATCTGCACAGGGTTGGTGGTGATATCAATATGGTCCTTCTCAGTCCAGGTCTCTACTGCCACCAGGACAACCCTGGTATTGAGTTGCTCCTTGTAAATCTGAGGGTAGACAACAGGACAGGTGCAGGAGGAAAACACTGGGTCAAACATGCACGATCAGTGAATCAGTCAGTGGAAGGACAGGAAGGGGAGGTGAAAGAACATGGGGTCAGAATTAGTTCATCAGAGAGAATTCTCTTTTCCTTTCACTTTTCCAAGAATAAAAGTTAAAAAAAAAAAAAGAAAGAAAGAAAAAGAAGAAGAAGAAAAAGGAGAATCATACAATCTGGTCTCATGTTACATATTCTGCTATAACATTATTTCTACCCCAGGCCAGCACCTTTTATAGCATGGCATTTTAAAGAGCAGATAGATAACAGGGATGTAGGAGTGTTAAGATCAGGATAGACTACAAAGTGAAAAGGATTCAGGAAAGTTTCCTTCTAAATCTCACAGGAGGTAATGGGTTGGAACCAACTATACTGGCTCTAAAACCAGTACAACCAGTTATTTCTGCAGATTGGAGCAGTTCACCAAAAAAAGTGGTTGGCTTGCTGTTGGAGCTATGATACATGAAAAACAAACTAATGTAGAGAGAGTCATTAATCTAAGGCCAAAGGAGAAAAGGAGGCGGCTATCGCCCGCCTCACCCCCCCCCCACACGGTGGCGTCACTCACAACATTTACACTGTTACCCTTCCGCTCTCCTCTACTTTGAGGCCAGTGACTAATTTATTCACACAATTAAGCAATTTCAATGAGTGCTGTTCTTCTGTCCTATTTCCAAACCAATTAACAAAACAATGAGTGATCTTTGAACATGCTGAAAATAAGGGAGTATTAGCATGACTAAATCAAACTGAGGCTATAATGTCTTAATGCAAAAGCAAGTTAAGTATGACGCCCTTTTAAAATTAGTGGTCAGCTTCAGAACCTTATATACAAAAATTAAATTTTGGGAGCTATGCTTCTGTTCAGTGTGCTGAAATGACTAACGCAGAGATGTTACCAAGTAAACAACTTCTGCAGAAGAAAAGATGTGTTTAAGGTTCTCATTTTTATACCCCTTATTGCTTTCCTTTAAGACTGACAAGAAGTGAAGTTAAGGAAAAAATAATAAAACCAGATGTAAATTGCCTCTCAGAGGTTCAATCTTAACTTCATATTACATATTCTATGCACATCCACTTACATTATAATTTTGCTCAGCTGTGCCTACCAGGCACATAACATATGCTGGGGCACAAAACATGGTATGAATATTTACATGACTGGTGGTTTGGGGCTGTTTAAAATGCAGAAAAGAAAGCAGCTCCTTGGAGTAAATAAATACCATTTAGGTATTTGGCAAATTATAAAACAGGTTTTATTCATAGTTAAGACAGAACACTCAATAGATGCCAGATAAAAATGTATTTAGCTAAGTAAAATAGCAGTTTACCTTAGAATATATAAAGTAGTATGCAGCACTTAATTTATGCTAATTATTTGTTGAATGGTTATTTATGAATTATTTATTTAAACATAATACATAACATTCAGATCTATGGAGTTCCCGCCTAAGGCAGGGAAAGGAAAGAAATCTTCATAATCATTCTTTGCAACTCACAAAATGGGAGAAGGAAAAATATATCAATGGTAAAGATTCATGGCTAGAGCACTCAGACTTTAAAAGAGATATATTCTATTGCTTCATATTAGTTTTATTTGGACAGTGGTACCATTTTATAAATAAATTCTGAAACTTTCCACGATGGGAATCCTAAGATAATAAATTTGTTTAAAGAAGTTTTATATTTTATCTATATTCTTCAGAGTCTACTTCAATCTATGAGTAGTTCTCAACACCCTGTATTTAAGAAAAACCAAACTGATTTTAACAAAGTCTTATTTACTAAGTTTAACTTTGACTCTTCTTGGTAGTTAATTTTCTCGATTATTTTCTTCCCTTCCCTTGGGCTCTGGTAAAAATAAGATACAGACATTGTTTAGAAGCAATGTTATAAATAAAAAAAAAGAAGAAGCAATGTTATAAATTAATGTTAACAAACATTTTTAAATGTTTAAGGAGATGTAAATGCTAACTACCCTAATCTGATCATTATGCATTGTACATGGTATCAAATTATTACACTCCCTCTCATGATATGTACAATTAAAATTGTAATTAATAAAACTAAATGTAAGGGAAAGAAGCAATGCCAGTGACTCTTTGGAATACTGAGAATAACTCAACAGTCCCTTGAAACTGATAATATTACTACCTCCGAAGCCAACTATCATAATCTCTTAGTTGGATTATCTAAGGGGTGGCATTTTTATTTTTAACTCAGGAACAGCTAGAGTAACAAGTGAGCAAATAGAGCTAGAGACATAAACCACCGCCTTGGCAAAAAGTAGACTGAAGAAAACCAGATACTTACAGAATCCACAAGGTTGACCACAGACTTTGCAAAGTTGTTGGTATGTGCATGAGAAAAGCGATGCTTCTTATACTGAAGGAAAAAGAAGATGTACCAGTCACTGCCAAAGCTTAATGTGATGGCAAATTTCAAAATTCTGTAAAAGCAGAAATCTCTTAGCAATAATAGAAATAAGGATTAAAAATACAGAATTTAATTTATGCCATACTGGATATGATGCTCCCCCTCACCCCCCCCCCCAAGAAAAAGCCCTCAGTTTAGGCAGCAAAAGTCTTATCCAAAACATCCACAGTGTTCCAGGTAATGCAACTGGCTGGTTGGAATCTGTAGGATAAGCTTTAGACTTCAGAAGTAACTTTTTCATTCAATCTTCATGGCTCCCAGTGCAATCCTTTTGTTTTCATTGAAATGGCATTTCATATATTTGAAGGGGTTTAGGCCAAAAGTAAAGTATCCAATGCATATCTTCCTCACTTTAAACACAACACCTTGCACATCACAAAAAAATTCTTACGTGGCACCTCAAATACTACCCATGATGTGGAATGCATCTGCCTTGAGTTTAGCACATTCTTTCAGAGGAACAGCTCCTCCAAAGTGAGCATTTTACAAAGAGGAGACAGAAGGAAAATGAAGTGTGCTGATAGCACATTACGATTATTTAAGTAAATTAATGGAATTATTCTACAGCAACATCTGCAGGGATTTTTTTTCCCCTGTGCTAAAGATAACATCTGGGGCTCAGATACATTCAGTGAACTAAGCTACACTCTCAGCTGGAGTGCTGTGCTTTTAGTAAGAAGTTATGGACTTAGGTCTTAGTTATGGACAAACCACCAAGAGAACATTTGAAAACTGGAGTCTCCATGGGAAAACCATGCCCTCTACTGGTCCACAAGTCTATGGTGATTTTTTTAAATTGAGGAAACTTAAAAACATACCAATTTCGATTTCTAGTACAAGTCTTCAAAATCTGACTTCAATTATAATTACTAAATCATGTATTTTTCATACATGTTATAGATTTCCTACACTGGAAAATTATATCCTTTTTTCTCATATACCCACTTTCACTATGAATTTGTCAGACTTCTTTTATGTCATTTGCTCTACATTTGTGACTTTTTGAGACAAAGTTCTCTTATGCTTATCTATCTAATATTTATTTGTTAACAGAGAACACTAGTGACCTATTTTAAGCATATGATCAATTGGTTAATAATGTGCTATTAGCAGCATTCATTATTTCAAAACTATTGGTATCACATTAGTATCATTGTCAGGGCTGTTATCACTGTGTGCCATAACTTGACCCACATTTTTCTTTTAAAACAGAGCTTCACTGTATGCACACAGTAGGTCATAAAACATTGTATTACCCCAAACTATTTCAAGCATTTTAATACTTTTTACACTTAGAATTATGAAGTTTCTGCAAATAGTTTATTATTTCAACTTGCATACCAAATTACAAGCTGAAAAACTTCAGGTACTTTTTTAAGAATGAAAACAGAAGTCCCCATATTAAGTTCCTTTGGTATTTGCCACTAGATAGAGGCAATGATTACACAACATGGTCAAGGTAATAAATACCATTAGATAAATATATTTTTAATGTCTTGACATTAAGAAATACACATCCCCTCCAAAAAAAAATCAGCAGACATTGTTCTTAATTTGCTAGTATTGCATACCTATTAAGATGAATTTTATTTAGTGTCTCAATATAAACTTGTCCTGTGAGGGGGATTTCTTTTTTACACCATCATGGTCATGGAAAATACGGCTTGTGAATTGAAGGATGCTTCAGGGCAGACACTGGCAAAGGAGGAGTTCTGTCCTGAAGCATCACAGCATGTAGGATGACCAGAGCCCTTGTTACCAGAAGTGAAGGTGAATTGAGTCCAAAGTCGTAGGCAGGCAGGAAGGACTGGTCAGTTTTGACCTTCCAATTATTTCTCCCAAACAGGATTGTTCCCAACAAGTAAAGTCTCTTAAAATCTACCAAAATGTGGTTTTTTTTTTCATTTCATATTTGTAATTTTCAAGTCTCTGATTCTCTTTTAGGAAAGAGCACGCGACCGACTGCGTGGGGAGTGAATGAGAAGACATCAGGAATACAAACAGACAGGCTTGTGTGGAAATACTGTAATAGCGCGGGTATTACAGGTGTATTGTGGAATCAAACACGGTGAAGGTGGACGCCCGAACCTTGCTGACCTATTACATGTGAAAAGTGAGGAAGGAGAAGAATAAAAGGGGAGTCCCAAGTTTTGAACCCGGATAAAGAGTCATGGAGCCATTCAAACTCATGAAAAGCATCACAAGCTCCGGTCCCCTTCTTATAAAGCCACACATGCCATGATGGCGGTTCCATCCTCTACACCTCTTCTAATCCTAGTTACTTCTCAAAGATTCTACCTCCAAATGCCATTAACTTATGTATCTCGGGATTCAGATTCCAACTCAAGAACTTTTGGGAAATACATTCAAACCACAGAAGAAATTTGGTTCTGAACTAGAAATGCTAAATATGAGATGTTTATTCACTACTGAAGTAGAGGTGACAGGCAGAGAGTTCTATGCATGGGCATGACACTCCCAAGGTTAGAGCTCTCATATAGGAAGTAATGAGTTTAAAGTCAGGATACGACTTACAGACCTGAGCCTGAAAACTGGTTTTCAGAAAGAGCATAGAAAGAGAACATCCAAACCAAAACATGAGAGATTCCCACAATTCTAGGGACTAAATCTTAAAGATTTAAATAAAATACCAAGTGCCTTACAAGAGCTCTTATGTCACAGAAGCTGAGAGATGAAGAAAATCTTTCAAAAAAGGAGTAGCTGATGGCCCAGTGCTGCTGTAAGACCGAGGACAGAACAATGGTTACCAAATGTGTTAGCTTGCAGCGCCATTTAGCTGAATGCCTAGGTCCTAGGACTAGCCAGAAATGCTTCTACAATAATTATTCACTCCTCAGACTCCATGAGTTTTACGACCTGCAAATAACTTATCCAAGATCCCCTGGTTGGAATTCAATGCCTACTGCAGAGACAGGTTATTTAATTAAAAATCCTTATTATTATAAGTACTTATGTGTATTCTCAACAAATCATGATTATTAATGAAACGTATAATTTGTTTGATGTATGTAAAATATAATGGTTTTAAAAGTGAAGGAAACCAGATGAGATTTAAGTTGAAAAACGGTGCTTCATCAGCTTGTACTTAAGAATATGGCAAAACTGTAAGATAAACACCTGCTTTTTATACGCCTTAAAATATTTCAACAAATTCTCTATTATGATAAGTTTAAATATTTACTTTTAGCTTAAGAGGCTCAAAGAAATGTTTGCAGACTTGTATGAAGGCTGTAATTAGTTCACAAATTGGGTTCTGTCAGCCAGGCACTAAAATGCTTTCTGGAAAATGGAGAAATTTTTCTTCCTAATTGAAAGGCACCCATAATGTGATGCTTCTTTAAAATAAAATATGTGCATTTTTCAGGCATCCAATATTAGGTTACTCTGAATTACAGAGGTAAGCCTGAATGCAAATGTAGGCAAAATGTTTCTATTTCCCGCATGAATAAGAACTAATTTTGCAAATAAAGAAAAATGTGCAATCTCCCCTTACGACAAAACTTACCTTCACATTTTCTTATCACTGAAAACAATTTACATTTATACTGGAAAATTTGTTTTCACTCCCTGAGCAAATAAAGTCTTTAAGAAACTTGCCTTTTGAAAACATTGAAATTAGAACTTATTTTCAACCCAGTGGTAATAGTTATCAAAACAACTGCTACTTCATGTGGTATAAACATTGTAAAATGAGTATTCTCAGTGGGATGATTATCCTAAAGCCCAATAGCAAATCTCCAAGCATTAAAAAACAGATGCAGTAGTTACTTTAGTTCAGTTAAACTTCAGCGTTTGAATTTAAATATCTGATTTATGTTCTGATGTACTACATTTTTGGTGTTTTGTGGGAATTATATTTAAACACCACCTTACCTTATACAAAGAATACCTCTCAAAAGAAACTTTTTTAATTGACTCACTTATTTGGGACTGTAACAGACAAGAATATATAACAACTTGGTCTTTAAGCAAAAAGTCTATACATAGTTCTATTAGTCAAGGAATTATGTTTCTCTATAGTAACAGGAATCATTTTAGGTAATTTCTTTCTACCTGAGGCACTGTTACCACTCAAAAGTAAAAATTTTCTTTTTCTCCCACTTTTTAATATATATTCCTTCTAAATATATTAGTTCACATTATTGTTCTTTTTTTTTCTGGCTTCAAAGACAGATGACTGTATCATGGCAATTTCTCCCTCATTTTAACAGTGATTATACTAAAATGAATTGCTGTGATCTATTGGTTTAAAAATGTATTTCTTTCAATTAAAAGATAGGAGAGTCTGAATAAGGTAACTCCATAACAGAA
Organism: Thryonomys swinderianus; assembly: GCA_004025085.1. NCBI lineage: Eukaryota > Metazoa > Chordata > Mammalia > Rodentia > Thryonomyidae > Thryonomys > Thryonomys swinderianus. The sequence continues at coordinate 28,611 of PVIC010005315.1, forward strand.
TGTGTAGTTTAATGTATATAAGTTTTCTATATATGTAAAACAGTACTTTAAGAAGGGTGTTATTTCATTAAATATAAGACGAAGACAAGATTAGCTAAGTGTTTATCAGTTATAAAGGTTAAAAATTAAATCGAAGGGGGCTGGTGACATAGCTCAATAACAGAGTGCTTGCCTAACCTGCATAAGGTCCTGGGTTCAAGTGTCAATCTCCCCAAAAACATATGAATATATTCAAAATATATTTAATAATTATTATCAGGTTGAAAAATGTATGAACTTTCCTGTTTTACTGGGACCTGTTCTCTGATAACTTTGTTTCCTTCTATATATTATGATGGCAAAAAAAAAATCTCAGAATAGCAAGTCAAGGTTTGAGAACTGACTATAGACTACTGACTATTTGAGAATGCACTTGTATGTTCAAAGGTACAGATATATCTTAATTATTGTTTTTATTACTTTAAAGGTATTTTTTTATTTTTTGTTTTGTTTTTTTGGTGGTGCTGGGGATTGAACTCGTTTAAATGTATTTTTATAATGGATACTAGAAAAGCTTAGACTTCTAAAGCTGTAATTTCACATCTCTCAATGCTTTGATTTGAGAACCTGGAAGAAAAATCTCACTGTCCCAATCACCAAAAACAACTGTGATGGGAATGCCTTGTTAATGTCCTTCAAAAACTCACAGTTTAGCATTCATTATGTGGAATCGCTTCCTACATATTTGGTTTTCTTTCCTACCAAGGAAGCCCACTCTGCATTGTATGTAATTCTGATATATTCTGCTTCTTATTGACATAGCTCCAGGAATATATTTAACAGCTGCTGGAACAGAAAATAAATCTGCACAGGAAAATCAGAGAAATCCTGAGGAAAAAAACTACATTAAACACAACCGAATTGGTATGTGGTGATTAATTTAAATATCCATTAAAGGAGGTGACTCAACGTTTAAGTACAAATTAAGTTGTCATTTTTTAAATGTAATGCATCAAGCACTTGAGTAGGATCCACTAATTAAAATTGCAAGTTGTCATTTTAGCATGTTTCACAACTTTATTACTCTACTAATCTAATTTTGGCCTCCTGAAAGTATAATGAGGATTTAATAGTACAAAGTAATCTGAATTCTTCCTCTAATTTTTTACAATTTTTTCGCTGACATCTGACTTTACCATTTTAAGATTTTCATCTTTATAAAAGTCTTCCCAAAAATGCAACTTCATTTTCATAAAAACAACCACACTTAGCATATGTAAATTTTAGAATTAAATTACATAACTATGCCAAAAATAACAACTAGTGGAAACAGTTGGGAGGGTGTGGCAGTAACACCGAAGCCAGATCTTCCCAGTTCACAAGAGCCAACTGGACACATCTTTGTCTACTTCTTCCATTAATGATCTCCCTTGGGTAGCATGAAATCAGCCATAGTGGGAATATATACATATAACTGAGATCAGCAGATATAAATCCCACTTTTAAAAACAGGCTGTTAAAATTTAGCAGCATGCCAACACTATCAAGCATCATGGCACAAAACTAACCAAGACCTTCCTGAACGTTCTAGGCTTCAACTAAGACATACACAGGGAAGGGCTAAGGAAAGTAAAGAGAGTTTCTACTTTATCCTCAAGAGAAGCAAATAGAGAGGGATGATTGTTTTTCATACTTCTTGACAGCGTATACTGAAATGTGAAATTAAATCATATTTTACTTCCACTGATGTAACCCAAGATCATTTGGCTGGCCAATATTTAACAAAATAATCACTGGGTAGACAGGCTCTCTGGCTACATGTGTACTATGTGTTTATCTTTTATAGTTATATTTATCACAAATAGTAAGTTTAAAATAGCATATTAGCAAAACATAGGCATGGAATATAATTAGGAATCAGTTACCAAAATGGATGAAGAAGAGTATGAGAACATTAAATGAAGACAAATGAAAGATATCAAATAGCTTAAGCTATTAATTGTAATCATTATTCGATAGAGGGAAAATACACAGTTGTTAAAATTCTACAAACTGCCAGGCGTGGTGGCTCACGCCTGTAATCCCAGCACTAGGGAGGCAGAGACAGGAGGATTGCTGAGTTCAAGGCTTGCCTGGGCTACATAGTGAGCTCAGAGCCAGCCTGAACTACAAAGCGAGACCCTGTCTCAAAAAAAAAAAAAAATTCTATAAACCGCCAGGCGTGGTGGCTCACGCCTGTAATCCTAGCACTCGGGAGGCAGAGGCAGGAGGATTGCCGAGTTCAAGGCTTGCTTGGGCTACATAGTGAGCTGAGGGCCAGCCTGAACTACAAAGCGAGACCCTGTCTCAAAAAAAAATTTTTTCTACCAACCTCAGTGTCTCTGAAAACCAAAAAATAAACAAAGATGTTTGAGTGTCTAATTATCCTGTTTTAAAGAATAACAGATAAGTTCAGGTGAACTATATTCTTTCTTAAGTAAGCTATTGGGTATAAAACCCAGCAATTCTGTGTTCTTACCGTTTTGTGATCATTAACAATCATAAGCTCCAAATATTTCATTTCTTCAAATACACCACGAGATGGCTGAGAAAAACAAACATATATGATTGGAACAGTAGCTAATATAAAAATTCCTGAAGTTTCTGTTAAGCTGTAGATGAACTTTAAATATCAGAACCCTGTGTTGCCACTTTATAAATACTGTAGAAGAAACATGGTCATGGAAATTGTTTCCTAAGCCAATCATAAAGTATTGGGAAACATTCAAGTATTCAGGCAAGTATTGTGTTCATTACCTATAATGTACTCATTAAGAGAGCAAACCCTTGTTGTTTTTATGGAACATTTATATGCAAAATTATTTTACAGGAAATGTATTAGCATAATATTGATAAAGGAATAAATCTCAATTTATTTGAAAAATGTACCAATTCTTAACCACACAACTTCTCTTTTTTTCTTGAATTGAATTCTTTATTGGTATATTTTATATACAACTCACAATCACACTCAACATTGAGGAATTTGTCCAGTATATGACACGAGTCAATTCTCATTTTTACCCATATCCCTATCCCTACCCATCCTACAAGACAGGGTCTCGCTTTATAGTTCAGGCTGGCCCTCAGCTCACTATGTAACCCAAGCAAGCCTCGAACTCAGCAATCCTCCTGTCCCTGCCTCCCGAGTGCTGGGATTACAGACATGAGCCACCATGCCCGGCTTCCTTTTTAAAACATATTTATTCTTGCCCTCATTACTTTCCCCTACCACTTTCCCTTTGAATATTTCCTATTTCACAAAATCTATAATACATTCTAGAACTCATTTACATCTATAGGCTTTCAGAACCAGAGAAAAGATACAGTATTTACATACCTGTGATTTATTTATTTCACTTATTAGACAACATGACTTCTCAAAGGAACAAACAGTGGAATTATTATATTCTAAATTCTTCTAAATTTTAATGATTATTAGTCCTTTAAGAAGAAGCACCAAGTATGTCTGTTTCCTAGTTGAAAAATCAACAGTGGTGGCTCTTCCCCTGGTCACTGACCAGCTCCAGAAAGGACTGGGATGAGAGGAAAGCCTACATAAAACTTACCATGGCCAGCTGAGACCTCAAGAGAAGTAGAAAGAAATCTCTAACTATGAACAACAACAACAAAAAAAAATATACCCACAATCATCATAAAGTCCACAGAGGGTAATAAAAGAGAGGGTGATCTAACCTTGAATTAAGTTTTTGATGGGTGGTATTCTAACTTTTTACAGATAAAAAATACATTCAACAAAACACTATCTAAAATGTGTGATTTCTACTACAATTACTTATTAAGTTATCTAGTAAATTACCATGCAATACATAAGCTGTGGAATTAATTCTTGGTTGGATGGCATTCACCATGTAATTACTAAACAGCCCTCATCATTACAGCTTTCTAATCTATTATGAAAAGGAGTAGGAACATAGTGTTAGCTACAAAGCCCCTGTTCTCATAGCAATATATGAGTTATACAATAATTGGTTAGTATATGATATGATTTTTTTTTTGAGACAGGGTCTTGCTTTGTAGTTCAGGCTGGCCCTGAGCTCACTATATAGCCCAGGCAAGCCTCGAACTCAGCAATCCTCCTGCCTCTGCCTCCCAAGTGCTGGGATGACAGGCGTGAGCCACCACGCCTGGCACTGTGGTATGTGGTATTGATTGCTGGTGGGTGTGAGTCGCCACGCCCAGCAGTTTATGTGGTCACCGGGGATCGAACTCAGGACCTTGTGCTTGCGAAGCAGGTGCCGAAACCACTGAGCTAAATCTCCGACCCTATGATATGATTTTTATTTAGTAACTATCATATCACTAATGGTCAGATTCACTCTATTCTGAAAAACATATATGGCTTCAAAGGGTGGTATGACTGAGTTTTTTTAACTTGAAATACAAATAACATGATTAACTTGAAATACAAATAAACATGATTAGTCAGGACTTCAAAATCTACCTCTCTTCCCCAACCCTTTTAATGACAGAAATGTTTTATATAATGCTCTATCATTCCCTTCCAAAAAATCCTACTGAACTTTCAATTTTAAAAAGCATTACAATTTTCATTTAAAAATGCATTGAAAATAGAGCTAAAACAACCCCCACCCCTCACTTTTCCTCTCTCTTACTCCCTCTTTCTGTACTGGGGTTAGAACCCAGGGTCCACACACTGAGCTACATCCATTCCCAGCCCTGTTGAAATTTTTTTTAATTTGAGACAGGATCTCTTTAAATCATCAAATTGTCTACACTGGGCTTCCAATCCTCCTGTCTCAGCCTTCCAGAATGCTGGAGTCACAGGAATGCATAAATGAAACAATTCATTTTTTATAAGCATCCAGTTTCATAGGACACTTTAATCAGCTCACATCACTAATAGAAAATGATGAATAAAAAGCTCATGGACCAGAGATATAACTCAGTGGTTCCGGCACCTGCCTCACAAGCACAAGGTCCTGAGTTTGATCCCGGAGACCACATACAATGTTGGGCATGGTGATTCACGCCCACCAGCAATCAATACCACATACCACAGTGCCGGGTGTGGTGGCTCACGCCTGTAATCCCAGCACTCGGGAGGCAGAGGCAGGAGGATTGTTGAGTTCCAGGCTTGCCTGGGCTACACAGTGAGCTTAGGGCCAGCCTGAACTATAAAGCGAGACCCTGTCTCAAAAAAAAAAAAAAAAAAAAGCAGTGTGCTCATGAGGCTCAAGTGTTGGGCTATTTTGTCACTTTAATGTGAAGAGAGAATTCCTCAAATCTGAGCTGTGCTCAGGACACTTAGATATTGTGTGGTGATAGACACACAACTAAAATAGGCCACACTCACACTTGCCGCTCTCTTCCTTCTCTTCAGCCACTGTAATTCAGACAGAAAGGGCCACTGGTCACTGCTTTCCATACCTGTGTAAGAGAAAGAACGACCACAAAATACACATTGCACTGTGCTCCAGTGGGAGGATATTTTTAAATATTCCATGAGGAACCACAGCATTGATAATGTAGGTTATCACAAGGCCAAGATAAGCTAAGAAGACAGAGGACACTGGTCATCAAACATTTCGCATTCTCATGGCCACAGAGTTCAAATATGTCACTTTCTTCCAAACATCATGAAAAACATGAACTGTTCAAATTTCAGTAAATGCATGTTTGACCGACATCCACCTAATAATACCCAAAAGGTTGAGAGAATCCTGCTATGTGTAGTTAAATTTAGAATTTAAAATAACCTATGAAATAAGCTTCTGCATAAATTATTAGGGAATTCTGGTTCTAATTACAGGAATATCATTTCACATACCCCAGCAATCCAAAAGAAGCCTTTGCCAACACTGGCTTGGGTCAGACAGCTCCAAGAGCTACCAGAGGAAGCAACACAAGCTCTTGACAGAGGAGGAAACCAGGAAATCTTAAGGAAAAACCTGCTGTAAATTTGTCTTCTAACCTGGGCCACATCCTCTGGCTCCAGAGCAGCCTTTCTCTGGGGTGTCTTCAGTCTTCCCACTGAAACCCCTCCCCTCACCTCACAATGGGGAAGGCTCCGCTCACTACACCATCTCACCACACTTCCTACCCAGCTCTCAGAGCAATCCCACCTCCTGACAAACCCGCACCGCTAAAGTGCCAGCAAGTCCCCACGACTTCAAATGTAATGGCTATTTGAATTAAAACTTACTGAGGTTCTTCATTTGCTTAGAATATTGTCCCACCAAGGTTTTCTGGATTACATGTGGTCGACCTGTGCTTTTCTGCAACACAAACAGTTGGAGGTAATGAAAATGCAAGATGTGAAAGAGCCTCTATGGAACAGTGTTAAAACATTATCTGATGTCATCTCCATCCATACCACCCTGAACCACCCGATCTCATCTGATCTCAGAAGCTAAGCAGGGTCGGGCCTGGTGAGTACTTGGATGGGAGAACTTTATCCAATGACCTTTCCCAGACAGGAACGTTTGTATGTCAAACTTTCAGCTATCCAAAGTGAAAAGTATATGTCTTACTGAAACATTAATTTTAAATAAAAGAGTAGCTTCCACTTGCCCTAGTTTAAATAAAAGAATAATTTTGTCAGCTATTCTTAAACCTTGGCTTTCAAGAAAGAGACACAAAAAAGTCAGTAAGCTATGAAAAATGCTGTATCGCCTTCAAAATGCAAAGTTTTTTTTTAAATGAAGTGCTTTTAAAAAAAAAAATGAAGTGCCGATTTTTGCCATCCATCAAATTGGGAAAGATTTCAAAAATACAATACCCATTACAGTTGCAAGGCAAAAAGCACTCTCACTTATTGGTGGAAGGAGATTCATAGCATAGTTTGAATGATGTAGCAATGTCTGTTAACAATATTGAAAATACTCTCATTGTATGAGCTGAAATTACATTTTTAGAAATGATGTATTACTGTTATTACTATAGCTTACATTAGTGAATGCACAGTATATCCCAGTGTTCATGCACATATTACCCAATTTATTTTTCATAAGAACTCCACACAATGCATATTTATCCCTATTTAACAATTAAAGGTAGCTGAGACATAGAAAGATACATTACTGAATTAAAATACATTATAAAATAATAAACCCAAAATGTACTTTAAAATATACATGGAAATATAAATACTACATCATTAAGGAACTGGAAGAACGTATACTAAAAGGTGAGGGAAGTTATCTGGGGGAATGGAAAAATGTGTAGTTTCTATTTAATTATTTTTGTTCTGCCTTTCCAAATTAATTTCATAGTCAGAAAAATACTTACAAAAAGAGCCCTTTGAATATATGACATAATAATCTAAAGGGTTGTTACTTATTTTTTGCTTGAAAGAAAGCATGAATTCTCATCAAAAGTATCCCATCCATATTATTTGACTTATTCTGAAGCATACCAAAATTAATAACAGCAATGTGAATGTCAAAAAGTCTAAATTCAATTACAGTAATCCCTTAATTCCAGTAACAGGTGAAAAGATACCTAGAGTAATGAAATTCTCAACTAGATTAGCAGTGCAATTTTTAAAGCCAACTAATTGAAAGTTTCAAGCACTGCTTTCTCTCTGCCCATGGCGAGGATGAGAATAAATCATTACATGAACAAAAGGCAGGCAGTTGGAAGGAAGGCAAAAAAAGAAGATAATAAGCATATAATAATCAGTCCCTGAACAATATCATTATGTCTGCAATATAAAAGCAATTTTTAAACATTATGAAAATAATACTATATATACATATATATCTTTCAAGCATTTTAACAGATGCTATAACATTCGTTTTATTAATTCACTGAATCTGAAAAATTGCCCTCCTTAGGGATGCAATGAAAAAATTATCTCATTTACATATTTTTAAAATTCTAGGGTCTAAATAATTATTATTTTGGATTGTTTCTTTTGATCTCCAAGATTTTTTAAGTAGTAACAAAGCCATTAAAACCAAAAACCAAAGTCAGATTTTTTGCTGAATTAATTCAACAATTTTGCTATAATCAGGTTATTTATCCACTAGTGGAGTACAGGGAAAAAATATCTTTCTTAAAATACCATAATCTAGGCCAGGTTGTCTTAATATCTGGTAGTTTCTATACTTGCTAGTTTTAAAATGATACATATTCATTCAACAGCCATTTAAGATTTAGGTCCAGATTCTACACTACTTTGTCACTAATATATACCTAGTACCTAAAATAGTACCCAGCAAGTAGTAAGCCGTCAATGTGACACTTGATGAATATACACGAATTAGGAGTGACAATACTAGAATGTCTGATTTCTTGTCCAGGCCACTGGCATGACTAAACATGATTTCCTTTCCTATCTTAAAAGCTGCTTCAAGGAGAATTTGGCCAAACGGGAAGCCCGCTCCTCCTTCCACAGACTGACCACACTGGACTTCACTTCCTGAAACTTACATGTGATGCTTCTAACTGCCCCTTACCAGTGTGTGGTCTGGCATACGCAACTTCTGGCTTCAACCCTCACAATACTTTTCTCTTTGATAAAGACACCATGTAAAACTATATGTTGAAATCAATGCGTTTTTTCTCTTTATTGCTCACAGGTATAGATGATTAAAAAATTCAGCATCAAAAGGAAGCAAATGCAGGAGACTCACTTCATCATGAACCAGGTCCAGTGGCTCTATTATGTACACAGAGGTGCTGTCTTCAAACATTCCACTGCAGCACAAGAGACCACACAGGAGTGATTAACACATACTCCCACAGCAAGAAATAGTGAGTGAACATCATGATTATGTCTTTCAAACAAAGAGTGCATCTGAATAAATAGCTTTATAGACTTAAAACTAATCGAAGTACCTATGTAGAATCCAACTGTGGTCCCAGAACTCCACCAAAGAGCCTACAGGCTAAAGAGTGTATTCCAGTAACATACAAGGGATAACTAGTTCTTTATGCTAAGTAGACGGACTAGAACATCAATCTGGGACAAGATTCTCTGAATCATCTAGACGAAAACAGGTAAGTCCTTTGAATGAAAATAATCTAAAACCATCCTATTCTGAAGAAATAAATAGAAGTATCTTTATGTTTTTAAGTTGTAAATTTCCAAAACACAGCAAGATTTTATGTCACATAAATCACATTTCACTTTGAGAGACATTGAGATTTTTCTATAAAGTCTAAAAAAAGTGTCAAGAGCACTTTTCAACACATGGAAAAACTAGGTCTTCACATACGGTGCTACTGTATTTGTGCCCACAAGGTGCCTACAAATGTTATTTTTAGATCCTGCCTGCAAATCAATTTACAAGATCCTCTTTGCCAGACCAACCTTGTCTAGCTAACTTCTAGCTATACTTAGATCTAATCCAGGGGATCTCAGACCCCTTCTCTCTCTCTTTTTTGCTCCCTGGCAATATAGCAAGGGCTTTTGTTGCACTACAGACATCCACCATGATGTTACCTTGCCACAGGCCCAATAACAACAGGGCCAATCAGTCATGCACAGGAACCTCCAAAACTGTAAGCTAAAAGAAACATTTTCTCTTTATAATTGGTCATCTCAGATACTTTGTTATAGTAATAGAAAACTACCTAATATACCTCTGGTTCTCTCCTTCCCTTTTACAACACCTATGAAAATGGCACTTAAATATCAATCTGTACAAAAAATTGTTTAATCTCTGAATCTCTTCAAAACTCCTAAGTGTTCAAGAAGGAACTTTGCCTCCTTGGGAACAACTCCATATTCAGCTCCTAACAAGGAGGTGGCCACAGAGGAGTCACTAAGGTAACTATGTTGGGGAAGACAGAAGCAGTGAACAGATGCAAGCAAGCTTGGAAGGAAGAGGACCCAGTGAGAGTCCCACATACTGAAGTCCATTGCATGTGGACAGGGCCACATTGGAGTCTCTCACACCTCTGATGCTTCCGTGATAGTAGCAGTGCTCTCCACCCTGCAAAAAAGAACATTTGATTATATTTTATGCATTGTGAGTTAACATATAGTTCTATAAAGCAAAATACAAGGATGGTAATATATATGTACTAGGTTTTAATAACCTAGAAACTACTATAAGAAAGCACCATCAGAGCTATCTAATTTTATACTTTTCCACAACAACCATATTTGTATTAAATTTAATGAACAACAGACTCTAAAAGGAATGATGCCAATGTAAGTGATATGGTTTATATACATTTCTTAAGCATGTATTATACAAGTAGCTACTGGCTACTATTATACAGGAGTAATTTTCCTCCTTCCCCAATACCAAGGCAATCAAATCACTTTTTTTAATTGAATTCTTTATTGGTACAATTTATATACATCTCACAATCACACATAACATTGGGGAATTTGTACCAATATATGACACAGTCAATTCTCAATTTTACCCATATCCCCACCTACCCACACCTCCCCACCCCCTAGAAACATGCTCTTTTATTTTCTTTCTGAATCATATTTATTCCTTCCCCTCATTACATCCCCACATCAAATTTCCTTTGGAAATTTCCCATTCTACAAGGACTGTCATACTTTCTAGAGCTCATTTGCATCTACAGATGCTCATATCAATGAGAAGATCCGGTATTTGTCTAACTGTGATCTACTAATTTCACTCATTAGCTTGTCCTCCAAGTGTATCCATTTGCACATAAATAAATCAATCTTGTCATTCTTTATGGCCGAATAATACTCCATTTTATAAAAAAAAAACACACACATCTTCTTTATCCACTCTCCAGTTGATGGGCATTTGGGTTGTTTCCAAGACTGAGCTATCACGAACTGAGCTACTATGAACAAAGGTGACATCTGTCTTTCCAGTGTGATTTTTAAAAGTCTTTTGGGTATATTCCTAGTAGGGGGATAGCAGGGTCAAATGGGACCCCTAATCCTAGTTTTCTGAGAAATCTCCACACAGATCTCCACAATGGTTGAAAGGAACCCTTCTCCACTGTTGGTGGGATTGCAGACTTGTACAATCAAATCACTTTTAACTTTCCATACTGTTTCTTTTGAAATTCATCTATGTATTTTGAATGTAATGTTTATACTGCTATGTCCTAGTTGACTGCACTTCAGAAATCATCTTCC
>PVIC010005315.1:39802-58552 GCA_004025085.1 Thryonomys swinderianus
TTTTTTTTTTTTTTTTTTTTTTTTTTTTTTTTTTTTTTTTTTTTTTTTTTTTTTTTTTTTTTTTTTTTTTTTTTTTTTTTTTTTTTTTTTTTTTTTTTTTTTTTTTTTTTTTTTTTTTTTTTTTTTGCTTTTTGAGACAGGGTCTCGCTTTTGTAGTTCAGGCTGGCCCTGAGCTCACTATGGTGCCCAGGCAAGCTGCCGCAAACTCAGCAATCCTCCTGTCTCTGCCTCCCGAGTGCTGGGACGACAGGCGTGAGCCACCACGTCCGGCATTGTGGTATGCGGTGTTGATTGTTGGTGGGCATGTCTCCACGCCCAGCATTATATGTGGTTACCGGGGATCGAACTCAGGACCTTGCGCTTGCGAGGCAGGAGCCGGAACCACTGAGCTAACCCTCCGGCCCCCTATGCTGCTATTTTGTATTCATATTATGACTCTGCAAATATTTTCACAACTGTGCTACTTATAATTACATTTTATTTTTTGTTCCATTTTTAATTTTTAAGAAGTTTTGCCACATTTCCTTGATTTAACACTTGTAGACCCCAATTATCTGAGAGCATTCTCAAACTCCTCAGTAAAGGCAAACAACAGGCAATATGTCATGTCGTTTTGTTCCTGGACACATTCTTCTCAATTCTTTTCACATGCAGCCTTCAGTCTATTGCCATTGAGGCTCTATGCATAGCCCCCTCCAGACTTCTCAGGATCATCACTCTGGGAACCCTCTTTACCTGCTTTTTGTATTGGATCCCACTGGACTATGTCTTCCCCATCATGACCCTCAACCTCCCTTTTCTCAGAGACAAAAATCCTCTGGTATTTTCATGCAACCAACATTTGTGAAAGATAAATTTGATGAGACCTTCCCTAGAAGGAACATTTCTTTTTCAATCCTCAGTGTATCCATAATTTGGGTGGGCAGAAAATACCAGATTGAATATTATTTTCTCTTGGCATTTCAAAGGCACTGTGTACAATCTTCTGGTTTCCAATGATGCTGTTGAAAACTGGAAATTATCCTATTAGATATTTTCCATAAACTTCACTGCTTCTCTTTAAGAAGACTGGGGTGGGACAGTGATTTAGCTTAGTGGTGCCTCGCCTGCCTCACAACCACAAGGTCTTGAGTTTGATCCCCAGGATAGAAGAAGAAAAAAGAACAGGAAGATGGAGAAGGAGGAAGAAGAGAAGGAGAAGAGGAAGAGGAAAAAGACAATGACGACAACTTTGGGAGAGCCTGCTCAGCAGCATTTTCATGAAAATTTATGATGCTCTTGGGTCTTTGTTTCTTGCTGTATTGAGAACTTCATGACACCTTCATGCATTCAGTTTTGGGACATCATGCATATGATTCCTCTGATAATTCCCTCTTCTCCACAAACTGAGCTCCTCCTCCAGACTACTAAGGAAAGGATGGCCACCTGCCTAATGGGGTTGGAAGTGGATCAGGGGTTTTGTCCCCCCCAGGCAAGGCGAGCGAATATACATATATACATATATTTATATATACATATATATATATGGAACATATATAATATATGTATTTGTGTATGTATCCTGTTATGGCTTGTGTCTAGATGCCCCCTATAGCCTCATATGGTCATAGGTTATTTTGAAGGTGGTAGGGCTAGGTTAGAGGGTACTAGGATTAAGAATGTGGGTGCTGCCTGCTCTATGTAGTCCGAATGAGATAAAAGGGGCAGAGAGATGCTCTTAAGGTCCCTTGTAGCTTTGCTACCTTCTGGCCATCATGAACTTTCTTCTCTGGAAGGTCTGTGTGCCATACAACCCTGCCTTGGAGTCAGTCGATTATGGACCAAAACCTCTACTAACTATAAGCCCCAAAAAAACCCTTTCCCCTTTAGCTTTAGGTGTCAGAAAAGTAATACATATATGAATATAGTTACTACATATATACATATATATAATATACCTGCAAGTAACTTGTTCTACAAATGTTCCACAAGACATACAAACATTCCTAATAAACTTTAACTTGATTAGCAAGTAATGTCTTGCAATATGAACAGTATGTGACACAGGAGATCACATGATTACAACAGGCTCCTCTCTTTCTCTCCACCTCCCCCTGCACCCCTCTGGGACTATGGGCGATAGTCTCCCAAAAGCAAGAGCTTATGGAGGAGACATCCATTGCAGAGAAGGAGAAAAAGGCAGAGAAATCTCTCCTTTCAAATGAGATTGGGCTGGTCTGCAAAATGTGGGAAACAGTGCAAAAGTTTGTAAAAAGTTACCACTCAAGTAAGGCTGTAGTCACGAGAACAATGAATCTGTCTAATGACAATGCAATGTCACCTCTGCACAAAATCCTCAAAAGCAGGCTGAAACAAGTGTCCTTTGATAGATTTCTGCTAAAGTTGCACAGAAAGAAAAAGGTTCCATTGAGCCAAGAGAAGTGATTCTGTTACTGCCAGTCATCCTACACAATAACCCTCCTCTCTTCTCTCCCTCATACCAGTCATGAAAGCTTTCAAAAGTGGTGAATTTATTTTTCTTCATAGTTGGTATTTTCTTTATTGTTTAGTACTATAATCATTTTACATGAATATTTTTAGATTGTGAAATAAATAATCTGAGTTTCCACTAGGTCTTATGAAGAAATTCACCTTAATACACAAGTGCCTTGGACAACAAGCATGTTTCCAATATATATAGATTAACATATACATATATATTAGAAATATATATGTATATATTGTTTTATATATATATATATAGTTTTCAAATACTAAACTTGTATTAAATATTGACTTGTGTATGACAAGCCAAATTCCATTCATGCATTTAATTCTGGTACTTAAAAGGACAAAAAGTATCACAAATCTCAGTAATTTGAGAATCCAGATCAATAATGTCGGATTCTTCACATACTCCTGAAAACAACCATAAGAAACTAAATTCCATCAAACTGGAACATTTAGCAATGGTAATGTACCAAAAAGCTCTCCATGTCAGATGACCGTTGAAAATTACTTTGTATTAAATACGTCTATGTACTTGACCTTTCCAAAAAAAGTTGCAATATTTCCACATTTTCCTGAAAACATTCTTGCCCCATAAAATATCAAATCCTTTCTTAGACCCAAGTTTCCTTCACTTGCACTGGAAAATGAAGGCTGGTGCCCTGTAGCTAGCAAGGTCATTGTTACCTTCCGAATTAAGGTTGGCAATTATGCAAAAGGAATGGCTGAATTCCCGGTCTACGAGACTGTGAATACCATATTTTCTGGGCCTTAAATAGACCGAAGGTAACATCCAAGCACTGATATTTATCAAACTAAGAAAGCTTTAATATCTAACTTGTGTAGTTATATTAAGTAGCAGAAGCAATTTGGTAGTTTCTAATTTACTCAGCATTAGATTTTCTGAGTTTCTTATTAAATTATGCCAAATTTGTTAAAAATATTATGTAATAAGACTATTTGGCAACTCTCCAGTCAAAGTCTTGTAAATACCATTACAAAATAATATGTTAAAGATATTCTGTACAAAATAAACCCTGGGAGAAAAGAGGCAACACCTCTCGGTGACAAGGATAATAGTAGTGGGCCAGGGCAGAAAGGCTAGAGCTAGGGGGCCTCATTCCCAGGCAGATGATGCTACAGCGCTAGCAGCTTCCACCCAAGGACTCAGCCACCTTAAAAATGACTATCAGATTGTGACCACTGGGAGGAAGGCATCAAGTGCTAACAGACTCTGCCTACAACAGCACAATTCTCAAGTTAATGCCTCTTTTTCCAGTTAGGCTTCTGATCATTCCAGAGAACCAGCCAGTGTCAATCCTGTAGTGGCTGGCAGTCACAGACTCAAGATGAGACAAACAGTAGGAAAAAGAACCAAAAAGGGCAAATTTGACATGCAATGCAAAGCTCTGCATGTCCCCATAAACATGAGCATTTTCAGAACCAAAACTTCTTAGTCAATTCAATTCAACAAAAATGGAGCATGGAATGTATTGCCCAGTCAGAGGAAGTTAGAAGTCCTATTAAGTCTGCTTCCTAGCCGTCTCAGCCAGCCACTTCCACACAGCCCAACACTACAAAGCCAAATCACAGGCCAATCCTCACTCTGCTTCACCGGGTTGCCAATCTCAGAACCCCACAGGAAGCTCTCAGGACTACTTTTCTATGGAACCCCGAAGCTGTGTGAACCTCTTAAGGCACCTCCTAGTCAGAAGGCTGGCCGTAGCACTTTGCAACTTTAGTAGCAATAACTTGGAGAAGGAAAGAGTTGGTTCTGCAATCCCACTGTTCTCACAATAAGAATATCTTGCTTCTACTAATTTCAGTGAAAATAGAGCCATCTCTATTCCTTCTCATTCAATGACAGTTAAGGAACTAAAAACACATAAACCCACAAGGACAAAGATAAAAGAGGAGACAACAGCAGATAAGAGGTGCCCACAAAATTCTAGGACATGGAAAGCACAGAGATGAAGCCTGATTCTCTTAGGCTGAGTTTCTGCCCTGCTCAGTTCTATTGGGGAAAACCAAAACATAGCAAGTCAACATTTAATATTTTAAAATTGCCTCAGCTTTTAGTCTGTTTAATTATCTCATCCGCCTCAGTAGAATTTAATCAGTAAGTTTTTATTTTCATAAACTAACTACCTCTCACAAACCTGGGCCTTCCTGTTGACCAAGCAGTGATATTTTTCAGTTGTTAAACATTTGAAAATAAACTAGAAACACCTTAGCTAGGAAAACTATGTGACAGAATATCCACATTCTGAGTAAATAAAAATGAAATAAAATTCCCCAATGTTGAGTGTGATTGTGAGCTGTATATAAAATGTAACAACATTTATACTCAAATGATTATTTCCCATACACATTTTAAATATTTCAAATTTATCATCTAGTGGAATATTCCAATTCATTTTAAAAATCAAGAGTTTATAGGGCCAGGGACTTAGTTCAAGTGGTACCATGCCTACCTTGCTTATCTTCATCAAGTTCAGTGAGAAAAAATGTTTTCATAGTATTTGTTCATAAAGTATTAGAAAGTTTGACTATATGAAAACTACATGTATTTTTAATAGTTCCTTAAATTACTGTTCAGATTTAAAATAGCTTTGAAAGGACCCAGTGACACCTGCTATCTTGGTGCATTTTTTACCCCATGATTCTTTCACACTCTTTCATGTTCTCAGAATATTGAAAAGAAGGGTAATATTTTAAATGACTACCAATAACTCAAAACTTAACCAATGATTTTGTATACAATATAAGTAGTTTAAGTGTAGATATCCCCTACTATTACTTAACTTGTTTACTGTTTACCCAGTGGTGAGCAATTTTAAACTAGTTATTAATTCAAGGCAACAAAAAGATCCTAGTGTACACATAAGTACAAGAGTCATTTTAATATAGCATAGAGCTAAGAATAGAAGCTTTAAAATAGCTAACTTTTTGGCTGAGAACAGAAAACACAAATATGGAATTTTAAATCCAATGAATAGTATGCAGTGAGGTAGGAAAAAAAGAAAAATGAATAAATAATCTGAGAAAATTCATAAAATATTAATACAGAAAGCAGGAGTGGGAAAAAGGGGGAAAAGAACCAACAGAATGGAAGAAGGAAAAAAAAGAGGAACTGAAGAGAAGACAGACAAATATATGTGACTGAAAATACCAGCACCCAACCTTGGCATCAGCCCCAGACTGTGATCTGTCATGGCAGTACCCACCCCCTTCCTCTCATGCACAACTGGCTCCTGCATCCTCTGGCTCAGTATCCTGGGATTAAACCAACAGCAGGTTGAAAATATTCAGAAAGAAATGACATCTGTACTGAACATGATGGGCCTTTCTTCTTATCATTATTCCCTAAACAATACTACTCAGCAATTTACACAACATTTTCATCATATTAGGTAGTATAAGTCATTTAGAGATGATTTAAGGTATATGGGAGGGAAGGGGAATGGAGATGTGTTATATATATGTACCAACTCTACACAAGGAATGTAAACATTACATGCTGTAAACCTGCACTAATAAAAAATTTTTAATTAAAAAAATAAATAGATCACAGATATGTAAATACCATATCTTTTCTCTGGTATGAGAACCTGTAGATGTAAATGAGTTCTAGAATGTATGACAGATTTTGTGAAATGGATATATTCAAAGGGAATGTGGTAGGGGAAAGTAGTGAGGGGAAAGAATAAGTATGATTTGGAAAGAAAAATAGCATGTATATAAGGGGCGGGGGATTGTAGGTGGGTAGGGATATGGGTAAAAATGAGAATTAACTCATGTCATATACTGGTACAAATTCCCCAGTGTTGAGTGTGATTGTGAGCTGTATATAAAATGTACCAATAAAGAATTCAATTTAAAAAAATAAATTAAATTTTAAAAATAAATAGGAGGATGTGCATTGGCTAGATGAAAATACTATACTGTTCTACATGAAGGATTTAAGCAACTCGGATTATAGTGGAATCCTGAAGACACCAAAGGACGATTGTGTTGGACCAATTTTGGGGAACCTTTTCAAATCTCTGCTCTACACTGATGACCACTGCTGGCCAGGGGCCGCTCCCAGTGTGCTACCTCACCTGACAACAATCCCTGCCCTCCTATTGCCAAAAAGCCTTCGTTGAGAAGTGAGTTGAGCGGAGCTGTGGTAGAGCTTTGATAAAGAAACCACTAAGAACGTCTCACAGTTATAGCAATAAAGAAAAGAGCAAAGATGAGAACAGAAAATGGAACACACTGGGGCAGCAACCTGCATCTGGTTCCCTAACGTGTATCCACCATCTCCAACAGCAACCAGGTCCCAAGGCTAAATTAGTGTTCTCTGAGGCTTTTCAAGTTGTATTTACATATGGTGTACATATACAACATGAAATATATGTGTATTCAATAATATATTTCTGTACTCATGCAAATTAACACGTGTCTGCACCTCCTCCATGGATAAATTTTGTGACTGGGATAAGAACGCCTAACATCTACTCTCTTGGCAAATTTCTGTCACATGGTGCAATATTAATTACTATAGTTCTCATACATATGGAAGTACACATCTTACATTTATATCCTACACGGCTTCGTACCCTTGGACCATCAGCTCCCCGTGCTAAGTAACTTCTCTCCCAGGCTCTCTGCCATGATGCTTCTGCCAGCTGACCATGGGCTGTATCCCCTTAAAATATGACGCAGACTAAGCATTAGTGTTCGTGTTCCAGCAATGGGAAAGACACAGACTTGATAATCCTGTTTTTACTGTTTCTAATTCTTTTTTTTTTTTTTTTTGAGACAGGGTCTCACTTTGTAGTTCAGGCTGGCCCTGAGCTCACTATGTAGCCCAGGCAAGCCTCGAACTCAGCAATCCTCCTGCCTCTGCCTCCCAAGTGCTGGGATGACAGGCATGAGCCACCACGCCTGGCTCTTTTTTTTTTTTCATTCTACATGTAAGTGATACAGATCTTTTCTTTTGTGTCTAGCTTGAAGTCAAATGTAGTGAAATATTATTCAGCTTAAACAAAGGAAACCCTCCTATTTGCAACAACTTGGATGAAACTGGAGGCCATGTTTAATGAGTGAATAGGAATGGCTCATTCATGAGTCCAGTCTGAAGGACTCTTGTTTGTTGAAGAAAGGGGGTTAATAACTCTATTTCCCTCCTAAAAAGTGCTCTGTTTTCCTTTGAGTTGCAATTTTCAAACTATAAAAGTTATCCTTTTAAAAAGCACAATTTAGTATATAGAGTTGGGCAACCATTACCACTATCTATTCCAGAATATTTCATCATGCCTCCAAACAAAAGCCTGTATCCATCAGCACTTATTCACTGTCTCTCTTTCCTTCTAACCGACTACTCCCTGACAACCACAAATCTACTTTCAGTCTCTACAATTCTGCCTATTGTGGAGATTTCAAATAAAAAAGAATCATACAGGGCCAGAGATTTAGCTCAGTGGTTCCAGTACCTGCCTTGCAAGCGCAAGGTCCCTAGTTCAATCCCCGGTATGATGAGTGTGGTGGCTCAGGCCTGTAATCCCAGCACTCAGGAGGCAGAGGCAGGAGGATGGCTGAGTTTGAGGCTTGCCTGGCCTAGGTAGTGAGCTTAGGGCCAGCCTGAACTACAAAACAAGACCCTGTCTCAAAAAGAAAACAAAGGGCAGGAGGGTTAGCTCAGTGGTTCCGGCGTCTGCCTCGCAAGTGCAAGGTCCTGAGTTCGATCCCCGGTAACCACATATAATGCTGGGCGTGGAGAAACGCCCACCAACAATCAACACCGCATACCACAATGCCGGACGTGGTGGCTCATGCCTGTCATCCCGGCACTCGGGAGGCAGAGACAGGAGGATTGCTGAGTTCATGGCGACTTGCCTGGGCACCATAGTGAGCTCAGGGCCAGCCAGAACTACAAAGCGAGACCCTGTCTCAAAAGCAAAAAAAAAAAAGAAAACAAAAAAATAATCATACACTGTGTAGTCCTTTGTGTCTGGCTTCTTTCGCTTAACATAAGGTTTACAAGAGTCATCTATGTTGTTGCACATACCTGTATTTCGTCCCTTCTCAGGGTTGAATAGTACTCTACCTTGTAGAAATGCCACATTGTATTTCTTCATTTATTCTCCATTAATTGCCATTTGGATTGTTTGCACTTTTTTGGCTATTATGAAAAATGCTGCTATGTTTATGCACAAGTTTCTGTGTAGACATAAGTCTGCCACTGACTTGGATATATACCTACGAGTGAAATCACTTAGTCACATGGTGACATCATTCTAAACTTTTTGAAGAACTGATAAACTGTTTTATGTAAGAGTTCTGACTTCTCTACAATCTCCACAGCACTTATTAATGTCCGTCATCTTAATTATAGCCTTTCTAGTACATGTGAAGTGGTATCCAACCAAGTATAAAACCAAATGAGTAATATAGGAGTGGGTGAGAGATGGAAACATCACCTTATTATTGATAACGCTATACTAGAAGAGGGGCTGAGTTGAGAATCTAATGGGCCTGCTAACACTACAGTCCTGAGTGGGTGAGGGATGGAAATATCACCTTATATTGACAATAATAAGAGGGGCTGAGTTGAAGATCTAATGGGCCTGTTAATGCTACAATTCTGAGTGTGTGAGAGATGGAAATATCACCTTATTATTGACAAAGTTACACTACAAGAGGGGCTGAGTTGAGGATCTAATGGGCCTGTTAATGCTACAGACCTGGGTTGGCCAGATTGACGCATCCAGACATAGTCAATAAACCCTGTCCCTCACCTCTCAACTCACAGGAGTTGGCACCATACAAATGAAAGTACAGAACAGAGGGGATAATATTCACTTCTAATGGGTAGGTGGATCTTACCCTCCAAAACAAGGGAAAAAATGATTGCAGAAACATACCCAACCCTTTCCCACCAGTTAATTTGTTCTTCCTTCCATGGGCTAAATGAACAAGGGAACTAAACAAAGCCAGAGTAGGAAAACATGCCAGGAGAGGACATTTTCCTCACCTAATACTGATGGAGAGTATTAAGATAGGGGACAGTTGGGAGATTTCATTCATCTACTCAGTCACACACTGCTGGACAGGTGGGTAGTTTCTCTTAGACATAGAAAAGAAAGTAAAATACTGGAAAACACTGAAAATATGTATTACTGGCTTACCTAAAAGAGATTTAACAGAAGTGTACTATATCAAACTAAAAAGCCCTGTACAGCAAAGGAAACAACCAATAGAGTGAAGAAACAGCCTATGGAACTGGAGAAAATATTTACAAACCATATGTCTGATAAGGGATTAATATGCAAAATTCATAAATTCAACTTAAAAGCCAATAAACAAATAACCCAATTGAAAATGAGTAAAGAACACGAATAGGTGTTTTTCAAAAGAAGACATAAAATGGCCAACAGGTAAACAAAAAGGTGCTCAACATCACTAATTATGGAAATGCAGATATAAACCACACTTTTTAACTTCTCTAGTTCTTATGTTGATTACAAGTGGAAGGGAATCTTTTTAGCCTAATTTCATCCAAAAAAAGTAAAAGCCAAGACTTTTTTTTCTTAGCTACTATGGCAAGGTGCTGCTGGTAGCAAAGCAAAAAAATCTAGATAATTCTCTTCAAAGTACACATCATTTTGTTTGTAACCAATGCCCAGAATATTGTAAGTGTCCACATTTATATTTAATTTCAGAGCCAAACAGGCTACTTGTGACTCCATTCTTATCCAGTCACATGAAAAATATGCTGTGTGTGGTGCTGGCCAATAGACATGTTTTGTGCATATAGACTTTTTCCATATAGTTGGAGATTTGAGGGAAGAAAAGTTGCATGATGTGTAAAAAACAGGTTTAACCTACTCATTCTTCCAAATCAATTTCCCTTCCTGGTACTCTACACAAGGTTCTCTTAAATAATCTGGAAGGCAATCTTTGTAAGGTTATTTTAAAATGTTTTTAAAACGATGTGTATGTTAGTGAATGTGAACTTATGCAAACTTCTGAAAAGAAAAATTGCCAACATGTGCCAAAAGTCATGTAAAAATGTACCAATTCTTTAACCCAAGAAAGTCCCCTTCTCAAAATTAACGCTTAAGCAATTACTAAGGATGTATGAAGATGTATCTGAAAGGCTTTTCCCTGGGATTATTTGCAGAGTGAAACAGGAAACAATCAAAATGGCTATGAGATTTTTAAATTACAATGAATGAATCCGAAGGGCTGGAGAAGTGGCTCCAGGTGGCGTGTTTGCCTCGCATCTGTGAGGTCCTGGCTTCAATACTCAATAGCGCAAAAACAAGAATTAGAAAGAATATTACAAACTTTTTAAAATAAAGATCTAAAAGATTATGCAAGCATACTAAAAATTATCCTTAGAATTTTAAGGTCTTGCTACAGAACTGTGTATACTATGTCACCCTGGGGACTGAGGATGCATTATATAAACACAGACACATAGAAAACAGGTTGTTACCATTAATCCATTATCTGTTAAGCAAGTAAGTTTGAGTAAATGTGTTTTGTTGAGAAAATGGGTCGTAAAAGAAAGAAAAGGAATGAACACAAAAACAAATTGCAGTGAGCACGTATTCTCTTGCCAGAGCTGACATTAGCTTTTGTTGTAAATTTTCACTGCAGTCAGTAGGAGGCCTGTATTGCCCTATTAATGATAAGGCCTCCTTCTGGAACCTCAAAAGACCTCTGGAGGCCAATTAGCTCTTCTGCTCTGGACGGGAAGCTGGGATCAGGTTACCGCAGCCTGAGAGGTGGCTCATTTGCTGAGGCCATAACGTTCTCGCGCAGTCTCTTCTAGCCAGCCTCATGATTCAGCATCTTGCCGCGTGCAGGGACCCGGCACGGCTGACAGAGGCTGCGGTCCGTACCAACGCCAGGAAGCACCACCCCCACACCTGACTGACCCCTGCCACTCACTCCGCACAGCACTCGCTTTCAGGGAGATTCAACAGCCCTCAGGATGCGGCGGCAACAGGAACTGATAAACAGTGAAGTCACACGCCTGCGTGCCGAGAGCTTAGCATACCACATGAGGGCTAAAACTCACCACAAATTACAGATGTGCACACCGTGAAATGGAGAGCCATAATCCCGAGGAATGCCATGGTCCCCTGGGCAGTATTTACAATTAGGTTACGTATAAAGATTTGCTGAGAGGCTACAGGTTGAAACTCCTGGTTCTCCCTGCTCCTGAGCTTGGCAGATCCACAAGCGAAAGGTGCTACTTTTTGCCTCACATTCCCTTTGGGGAACCCCCAAGAAAACATGCCTGATGATGTTTCCCCACTTGGCTTTGTTCCCTCTTCCCTCCCATGCTTATAGTATCCATGGACAGTGCTTAAGCTCAGTGGCTGGCTGGGTGCTACCTAAAAGGCAGAGTTCTTTCCATAACCACTCTACAGACTTTCATCCTGATTGGCAGCGATCACTGTATTTCCTACAAATAATCCCTCTATTGCTTTACTTTAAATCTACTTGCTGCTTACTGATCCCCCATGAGGAGAAGAAAGTTAATTCCTAACAGACCTTTATGCTACAATGTTCAGTGGCTTCAACCAGATTGATTTACCCTCTTTTTGCCTCAATCGCTTCTTCTGTACAACAGCAATAATCATATGCACCTCATCAAACTGTTGGGAAGATTAGGAATGAGAATACTTCCCAAATCCTACCCCTCCCTGCCCTTCTTGGGCACTAAAGTCAGTTGCACTAAATAGACATTCTAATAGTCCAGGCAGTCTTAAGATTCAGATACTATGAATGCGAGAGGCCAGCTAAGTGTTCCTAATCTGAAAATCAAAACTTTTCAAGAGCCAAGATGATATCACAAGCAGAAAATTCCAGTCTTAAATACAAAAATTTATTTAAAATGTTGTATAAAATTATCTTCAGATTATGCATATAAAGTGTATATGAAATATAAATGTTTTGTATTTTGACTCAGATCCTATCCTCATAATATCTCATTATGTTTATGCAAATATTACAAAATATCCCCAAAACCCCAAAATTTTAGGACTTTCTGGTTCCAAACCTTTTGGGAAAGGGACACCCCACTTGTATTTTAAGGTATTGATACAGAACCACGCAGTTCTTTATACCATTACATAAAGTACGATATCCATAACCCAAACAGTATTTATTGCCCCAAATATATAGAATCCCTAGGGTCAGCTCAAACATTTATAAATTCTTTAAAATTCTTCAATGAAAACAGCACCCTTATGTAGGTGATCAAGTGACTCTACTGAAATAGATACGAGAACAATCCAGCGTGCACTGTTAGCTCTACAATGAGCATACTTACATACAGGGTTTCCAGACACTTTTAAACATACCTTAGAGTATTGTGGTTTCCCATTTTCATAGTGAATTTCCACATAATCAGAAGACAGCAAACCACTATAAAGGAAAAGAAATAGAGTGATTTTGAACCTACCACAAAAGAGACTGAGAAACAGCTCAACAAATGGATGAGAGGGGCATGCAGACCACAAAGAGTTTCGGTCCACAGTTAGTACAAAAACAGGTTACCATTGAGAGTCTCAAACACTGTCCAGAAACAAATCATTTCTCAGTCTGTTAAAAGAAAAATAGAAGACATAGACAACTTAAGGGTAACTTCATATATTCAGCATCTAATTGCTGTAAGATGTTATCAAAAACATAGTGAATATCTAAAGTGTAATAATTTATTAGAAGAAAGACACACTGCCACTAATTTCCTGCAAATACTGTCCCTCACTTCAGATGCATTCATACCGTAACTCTGCCACCTCCTGAAGCAGCTCTGGAAGTCTGCTTTCATAAGTCTTCAGCTGTGTTCTGAATCCATTGAAAATATTTACCTGTCACGATTATTTTGACTTTAGGAAAGAGCAAGAAGTCATATGGTGCCACATGAAATAAATAAGGTGGATGAGGGCCAGAGATTTGGCTCAGTGGTCCCAGCGCCTGCCTCACAAGTGCAAGGTCCCTGGTTCAATCTCCGGTAACCACATACAACAATACTGGACATGGTATGCCCACTGGCAATCAGTACCTCATACCACAGATGCCGGGCTTGGTGGCTCAAGCCTGTAATCCCAGCACTCGGGAGGCAGAGGCAGGAGGACTGCTGATTTCGAGGCTTGCCTGGGCTACATAGTGAGCTCAAAGCGAGAACTACAAAGCAAGACCCTCTCTCAAAAAAAAAAAAAAAAAAAAAAAGGTGGATGAGGACATAAGGTACTGTGTTCTGTTTGTTTGTTTGTTTGTTTTGCGGTACAGGGATTAAACTCAGGACCTTATACTTGCCAGACAAGTGGGGCACCACTGAGCTACATCCCTGGCCCCATGTGACACTGTTTTTACAAGGCTACCTTTCCATTAGATGGCACTTGGTAGCAGCATTCACTGTAATATTTTATTATATCTTGCAAAAATATGAAAGAGAACTTACAGAACTGGTTCAGGAAGTAAAAAGAACAACTAAGTCCGTGCGAAGCAAAAGAGAGTATTTTGAGAGGGACTGTTGGCAGTATGTCTTTTACTGCAATTGTTTTCTCTTTAAACATTCACCACATATTTTGATCAACCCTGTATGCCAATAAAAAAGGAACAAACTAAGCTTGAAATAGAGGAAAGACAAGCCCTAAATTAAAGAAGTCCTACAAACTTACTCTAAATAGTTGAAATTTCATAAAATGTAATCACTGAGGAAGAACAAGCGTTGGAAACTGTCTTCAGGGCCAGCTGGATATTAAACATGTGCAGCTCTTATCACCTGAGCAGCCACCAGCAATATGTAAACAAATTAGCGTGGCTGGATTCCAATAAAGCTTTATTTATGGGTACTGAAATTTTAATTTCAATGTGTTATGAAATACCGTCCTTTTTTAGAATTTTTCCAACCATTTAAAAAATGTAAAGAACATTCTTAGTTTGTAATCCATACAAAAGTAGGTGCGGCTGGATTTGGTACTGTGGGCTGTTGCTGGCCAAATCCTAACATAAAATAATGGCTAGGAACACAGATTTTGAGGTAGAACAAAGCACGAAACCTTCATACCCCCCCTTATTTATGGGTGTGACCATGGGCAGGTTCCCTAACATGTGGCAAGAAAAGTGTTTAAAAGTGAGAACTTTCTAAGACACTGTTAGGGTTAAATGAAGCCATAAACATAAAGTCCTTGACTGTGTATCAGCACTAAGAGCTCACTATTGGGCACTGTCGCTACCACCTCCATTCCTTGCTCAAGCTCTTAAAACACACATTTTTCTGTGCACTGTAGAGAAAACAAAGTTGGATCCCCTGAACAGAAGCCCTGGATTAGGACTTCTGGGTTCCAGTTTGGTTCTGCCACTGGGAATGATACCAAACAACAATCTGCATTTACTATCTATTGTGCCCGGGGACTGTTTGGGGAGCTACAAAAGCATTAATTTAGTTAATCCTATTGGTAACTGATAGAGAGTCTGAGCCAGTCACACACCCTAATTTTCTGTCTTTGTGTCCACTTTGACAAAATGAAAGCCTGGAGCAGAGGACTTCTCAAGTCTCTTTCTGCTCTGACATTCTGACTCTGCTACCATTGGGTTATTTTGCTAGGAAACCTGGACATTGCTCTGTAAATGAAGAATGGGAAGATGCTATGATTTTTGCATCATTTTGCAAGCCAGACCCAGTGCATCCTAAAATGACCCAGGGAGAACAGCTGGAAAGGGATGGACCAGAACCAGTTTGCTGTTAACTGGGAGCCTGATGTGAGCAACCAGCAAAAGACAGTCTTCGCAGGATGGAGACAAAGGAGAAAGCTAGTCCTTAAGTCATGCTTTCCTTCTCGAACTGCAAATCAAATGCTTATTAACTGCTGTTTCTTCATCTGTCACTAAATCATGGTAGGTCTATTCCTCTTTTTAAAAAATCTAAGAAATGGTGAAAGTAACTCCCTATAATGAAATACCTGTCAGGGGCAGAAACTTCTGTCACTGTGTGTCCCTGCTGGTGTCGCTGCACCAGCCAGCCACACAGTGAGTGCACACAAACAGGGCTGGGACGGGAGCAGTTCTCTGAGGGAATCTGCAGTGCTGCGAGCACAGAAGATTCTCCAGCTGTATCCTAACTGCATCTCTCTGCGGGTAATTCATTATTTTCAAAATTTTTCAACCACACAGTCACTGGAGCACTTCTGATTGTTGGTAACAAAGTTATTTTAGACCACTGTTTTTGCTTGTCATGAAAGAAAAGATAAAGGCCTCCTAACTATTCATTATCAAATCAGATAAAGGTCACTTTTATTATTCTCTTTCCCCCTTTGAAAGAGACTCTCACTCATAGACAAACCTATTTCTTGTAACTCCTGCGTGTAAGAATCTCGAAGAAAAACAGGAGTTACATTTCAGACGCCAAGAGAAGCACAGCCACCCCACGGTGCCACCTCCTCTAAAGAGCACACGCCCACGTCTGCTGCGCCCTTTCCCTCTGTCTAACCACAGCCATCGCTCTCTCGAGACCGCTTCTTTTAGCCATCATGGCACCCGAGTGCCTGGCACACTGCCTGGTGCGCAGCAGGCCCACAGCCCATGTCCGCCGGGGGAACAGACACCTTCCTGCACCTGCTGCATCCTACACCTGTACCACCTGCTGGGGAAACAGAGTGACAAATGCGACCCTCTCAGCACAGAAACCGAAAACACATACGCAAGACTAGCCATCGCACCCCGAAATATCGTACTTTCCCAGAAAGCGAGTTAATGCCAACTGAAATGTAATATAATCAATCACGAAAGTGTTGAAGTAATAGGAGTTTCACTGATGGACAAGGAATGCTGAAAAAGATTAACTGTGAGGTTGTGTTTGTCTTCAGCCGACTGGAAAAGAACAAAATCTCTCTGCCGGTATCTGCACATGAGCTGTGTGGTGATCCCTGGGGCAGATGTTCTGCAAGTCATCTCTGCACTCTTTAGCTTCCCGGGCAGAATTTCCTGTTGGAAACAATATTCTGACGTGCCAATACTGATCTACTTGGTAATGTGGATGTAAAACTAAACTGACATTTTACTTTGTTCATCAGCCCATCAAATGTTTGGTTTTGAGGAGCCCATTAAAGGGAGTTTCTGAACATATATGTTCTCATGCAGATTCTCTAGGGAAAGACAGGTGACCTTCGAAAGTACAGGAATACACACAGGACAGAAGTTCAAAGTTGTGCGGAAGAGAGAGGAGAGCTCAAGGAAACTTGAATCTGCTCACTCTGCACCTTCATAGTTAACTTGCACCACAGTCGTGAAAGGAACACGAAGTCTACATCAGGATGGATGCAATTTTGAGCAAAATGCTGAACTCTTAGGAGCAAGAGAATAGGAAGACGATTAAAAAACAGCAAACAACTCAAGAATCAGGTCAACGAAGGGAACTGTGGCAGAAATAATGCTGTGCAGCCACCAAATGCCATCCCATCTTTCCCTTCCTGGCAGAGTAAGATCACATTTAGCAGCCTCCTGGCAGTCAGGTCAGGGCAGGGGCCTGAACTGTGGCTCTGAGCTATTAGGAAGCAATGTCTCCCCCTTCAGTGTGACTATAAAATCCCTGCATGACTATCCAAGCTCCTGTTCCACGCAAACCTGGGTACCACCTCTTCCAGATGGCACAGCTACAAGATGGATACGGGTTATTCCTCCAATATGATTTGCAAAAGAGCTGCCTAGAAGAGCCACTCAACCACAGCGTGAGGGGAAGCTACAATTTTAGGGTGAAGTGTCGGATTTCATGGCTATTACTGAAACACTGTCTAAACTCTCCTAATTCCAGGATTTATCACAAAGAAACCGTTTAGAAATTTATGTTCAAAGAATTTCATAATCATCAGCAAAGACACAGAGCTGCTACTACATTTAAGCTGCTACTATATCTTCAGACAGAGAAAGAATATTTGAATTTTTCATGTATCCAAACAAAACAGATAAATGAACAGCAAGGTGGTCAAAACTCCCAAAATTTTATATCTCCCATTACCAGAAGCTTCATTAGGGACAAGTCAAGAATCTCAGTAACTGGAAAAGGTACTTTAAAACATTCCATAGTCCAAAAAAAAAAAGTTATAAGAAGGGTAAGTAAATTCTACTTTTATGGAAAATAACTTGAATCTCTAACCTTAGGAGAAGAAAAAAGCCATATGATTTCTTTGGAACAATCACAATCAGGAAGGGTTAGTGGTGAGCTAATCAAGCAAAATAACTACTCAGAATGAGAAGCTGAGGATTGCAGGACCTCGACCTGTTAAAAAAAAAAAAAACTCCTAAGAAAGATGTATTATGAAAGGTACTGAACTCCAGAAGAAACTGTTTGCTCTACATGAGTTAAAAACCATTCATTTCCATGTTAAAAAAAAAAAATCAAACTTCTCTGCAAGTCTTTTCTAGTCCTAAAATCCACAGTCCCTGGAATTAGCTGCTGAACCCTCAGTCTGTGTCTGATTGGAGACAAAACCCTTCCCGAGCAGAGGCAGGCACCAGTCTCAGTGAACAGAAGCAAGCACCAAGGCGTGACAGTCGGGTGGCCAAACAACACAACATGCTCCTCAGAACACTTTGGGAGTGGAGACAGGCTACTGATAACTATGCCAGGACAGTGGACACACATAGGCTGGCAAGACTGTCCTGGGAAAACTGGGGCATACAGTCGTCCAGCCTAACGGCCTCATCGCAGGAAGGGACACACACATGGTTCTACATGAAAGGCCAGGCAAGTCTAGACAGTGGAAAACGTGATGAGATGCCACTGAGCAAGCAGTCTGTGTGTACGACTTTGCTGCTGCTTCCGGGTTCTGTGACGATGTTTCAGGTGACAGTGCCTTGAGGAGGCACCTGGATTTTCTCCCACTTTGTAACTTCACAAAGCAGCAGTCTGAGGGGGGAGTCAGCAAGCCACAGGGCCCTTTCACTGTAAATGACTAGATGGTCAGGTCTCCACCAGTCATGCTCTCCGCCAAAAACATGTCTTCGTTCAAGTTGAAAAGTACCTCAATTGTTCCAATTCGATTCTCAGTAATTAGTTATTTCTGTATGTGTTCAAACTGGAATTGATACAGAAATCAAACAAAGAATGGAAACAGCTAAAAAAGATGGCACAAGTGCCGATTTTCAGGATGCAGTCAACTGTCACCTGCTGTGTGACAGAACTTGTTACCTTATTAGTACACCCAAATTAGCCCTTGACCGATTCCCCCAAGATCCTTTTGCCAAGCTTTCTTT
>PVIC010005316.1:0-58412 GCA_004025085.1 Thryonomys swinderianus
GAGGAAAGCCAACTCCTAAAACTCCAGAGTATCAGCTAGAGTAGTGGAAGCCAGTTACTGTGGAAGAAAGACCATACTATAATGTTTTAAGAAATGAGTTGCTTTCAATATAAAAAATTTTTTAAAAAGCAAAATCCTCAAATTGTGACTTTAGCACACCAAGAAAAAGACTTTTACAACAGGGCCTGGAATTTTAGCTCAGTGGTTCCAGCATCTGCCTCAAAAGCACAAGGTCTCTAGTTTGATTCTCAGTAACCACATACCACAATGCCAGGCATGGTGGCTCACACCTGTAATCCCAGCACTGGAGAGGCAGAGGCAGGAAGATTGCTGTGAGTGTGAGGCTTGCCTAGGCTACATAGTGAGCAGAGGGCCAGCCTGAACTACAAAATAAGACCCTGTTTCAAAAAAAAATTTTTTTTCAGAACAAACAGCAAATTCAGACTAAGCATTATCCCTATGAAATATTGAGGTTCAAAATTTCTCCAAAAAGGAGGATCCTTTTTATTTAAGAATCCTTTTGGTACATTAATGATCACACTGATAGACATTTATTTCATTTAAGAAACCTTTTGGTATGTTAGTGATCACACACTGATAGACATTTATTTATTTTATTTAAGAATCCTTTTTGTATGTCAGTGATCACATGTTGACATTTATTTATTTGCAGCACCAAGGATCGAATTTATAACCTTGAGCTTTCAAGGCAGACAGCAGTGCCACTTAGCTAAATCCCTTATCCCACATGCTAATATTTTAAAAACTGTATATAGGCCTCATTTTCAAAATTAGCATTCACCCACCCTCAGAAGAATACATGTAAACTTATAGGTGAGCAGACGGAAGGACAGGCCTGCTTCTGCTGCCACCAACCTAGCCAGCTGGCTGGTCATAAAGGTTCTCTAGTTTCCATTTCTGAAAACGGCTCTAAAGTCTATCTTATCTACAGAATTCTCCACGGCTTCTACACTTCTCTTTATGTAACTCAGGCACTCCTAAAACAGCTGGCTTTCCCCTCCAAAATCTGGGGTGAGGAGACAAAAATCCTCCATTCACCCTTCTGGTTTTCTTTCTCAAGAAGCACTGCCGCTGGTCCAACAGTGGGTAGGCACAGGAAACCCCACAACTGGGGTGTCAGCAGCACAAAGGCAGGGGTTACCTCTTCCCCGTGACCTTAGAACCCAGAACGCTTGATGACCACACCTTGCTGACTGGGACATGGGATGGACACTGCCTTTGAGCCACGGCTCCAACCTTGGGAAAGCCATTTATGGTTTCTTTCATTCATAAAGTAGAGCTGCTGCTAGCTTTGACTCCTTCACTAGGTTCTGAAAAGGCTCAAAGGAGACAAAAGACAAGCAAATATCCAGTAAACTAGAAAGATCTAGGCTTATATTTAACTTAAGCCAGAAGCCAAGATTTGGAGAACCTACAGGTTAAGACAAATTCATATGGTTTGCCTGCTTGTTTCATGAACATTTCCAGATTAACCAGGAGCCTGTTAAGATTAAAGGTGCCAGCCTTTAAAACTGGCTCCTGGGGCTGGAGATTTAGCTCAGTGGTTCTGGCACCTGCCTCACAAGTGCAAGGTCCTGAGTTCGATCCCCAGTAACCACATACAATGCTGGGCGTGGTGACTCACACCCACTAGCAATCAATACCACATACCACAGTGCGGGGTGTGGTGGCTCTCACCTGTAATCCCAGCACTCGGGAGGCAGGAGGCAGAGAGAGGAGGATTTCTGAGTTTGAGACTTGCCTGGGCTACATAGTGAGCTCAGGGCCAGCCTGAACTACAAAGCGAGACTATCTCAAAAAAAAAAAAAAACAAAACCAAAAAAAACTGGCTCCTGGTCTGGGAAGGTAACCGCAAGCAGTCCAGCCACAAAACCCTGTTCTTAGGCAGCCCAGGCCCAGATCTCCTAAACCCTCGGGTCTGGCTGCTTTGGGAACTACTGCACTGGGAAACGACAGTCCTCTGGCTGGAGGTGTGGCGCAGGGCTCCACTCTAGGAAGGCAAGAGGGGACTGATTCCGTTGGGCTTGGTTTCTAGATGCCAAGTGGGAAAAGTGAGTCTTAGTTCACATGTAAATTTTAGGACAAGTTACTTCCCTAACTACAGCTCACTTCCACTATTAGAAAAGAGATGGGGGAAAAGAAAGTCAACTTAAATCCTTTCCTGGCCTCAGCCTGCTCTAGTAAACAGACGGTGAGAATCTAGACCACAGAATGGTAAGAGCAGAACAAGAGCATTTATTTCTCAACCACCTTCACCAACTACCATGTGACTGGAGAGGACAATGATTAGTTCTCAAACTGTGAACAGAATTTAACCAGCTAATTACATTTCAGAGAAGGATGAGAAGTCCAAAATTCCCCAGAGGGGAGTGAGTGATAAGAGAACCAGCTACCAAGGTCAAAGCTACCAAGGCCCTCCCTTATCTCTCCCTTTCTTTCCTTTTGTACTCCCCTCTTTACTCCCACTGGTGCTGAAATGATCACACTATACATCAATAATCTAAATAGCTCC
The DNA here is from genome assembly GCA_004025085.1 of Thryonomys swinderianus. Classification (NCBI taxonomy): domain Eukaryota; kingdom Metazoa; phylum Chordata; class Mammalia; order Rodentia; family Thryonomyidae; genus Thryonomys; species Thryonomys swinderianus. Next base: position 2,534 of record PVIC010005316.1, read on the forward strand.
TATCTCCTCCCAAGAGAGTAAATTAATTAAATTTTGTAGGTGCTTTCTATTTCTCCCCCCACTGGATGAATGGAACCTTTCAATCTTACTAATTTCTATTTCCTCTGTACCACAAACACTTGAGAGCTTCAAAAGTCACAATCCTCCTACAGGAATTGTGTAGAACATTACCTTACTCATTTCTGCTCAATTGTTAGCTCCTAGTCCAAAAAGCATACATACTAACTTTCATTGACATTTCACGCCCTCTAAATCATAAATATTACATACACCTCAGCTTTCTTAAACCACCTGAACAGGCTACTGTAAGGGCCAGAGGTTTTTCTTGAATTGCTGTGGTCCTTGTACTTTTGTCTTGCTGTCACAGAACTGCTCACCAGTCGCTGGTGACCTCCTTCCCCAACATTCTATCCAAAACTTCAGACTACAGGACACCAACAGAAACACTAGACACATTTCCTAACTCTTCTCCTTCACCATTCCCAACACCTTTTCTAGAAATTAACAGCAGAATAAGGACCTGAGCACAGGAGACAGACTTAGAGCCAGTTCCCCCATCAAACACTGGTTTGGCCTCTGGCAAGTCATGCAGTTTTCCTGGTGGTCTGGGGTTGACCTGGATGATCCCAAAAGATCCTCTCAGAATAGGAGAGTCCTTAAAGTACTTGCTTAGAAAATGTTAAGCCAACAAAAGTTCTAACTGGAAGAGAAGAATGTTCAGTCTGTCCTCACTGCTGTGCCTGAGCGGTCCTTTCTGCCTTCACCTTCCAATAGCAATCCCTAGCATCTAGCTCCCTCTGCACTGCAGCAAAACCAGGAGAGTCCACTTTGCCATTCAGAGATTAATCAATCATCAGCACATTTGTATGGGCCATCCGTACACAGTGTTCCAAAAGTACCTTCCAAAAATAACAAATGTCTAACAAAAACCCAGCCTCCACACACATACACAGATTTCTGCAGGGCTGCAGGAGCCCAGGGAAAAAGAAAAAAGATGCAAAAAGGTCAGAAGAGAACAAAATGAAACAGACAGACTCAAGAGAGGAATAAGGAGAGAAGTATAAAGCCTCCAAGTAGGCTGCCACAAATTTCAGACCTGAAGGCAGGAAACCACTTCCCAGTCTTGTCATTCTCGTGGGCTGCTGGGCTGATCTATGACAAATTCACTTCCTATCCCTCTGTTTCCTTGCCAGTAAAAGGAAACGGTACAAATCAGGAACTCACGGGAGGCTGGGACCAGGGAAAGGACTGACAGACAGGGCCGGGTTCTCAGTTCTGTCTAGGGAGGAGCTGACTCGTCTAAGGCAAGTGATTTTCAATTCCCATTTGTGAACCGAATACACGATACCCATGTCCCCGGGTTATTGTGAGGCAGAAATGAGAAAAAAATATGCCACAGGATGTTCCTGTGAAACTATCACAGGTTGGGTTAATGCTGGCAAAGTCCCTTTCTCATTCTAGCAGGCTGTGGCACACACCTCCCACCCCACCAAGATTCTCAAAGGGCACATTTGCAGCTAGTTTGGAAACATCACTGAAACTAGGCTCAATACACAAGGATAGTTTAGACAAAAGAACAGACAGCAAGTGAAAAGAATGAACTTCCCAGGTTCTTTCCCAGCAAATTCCATTTTGTTGCTGTTGTTTTTTGAGACATGACTATAATTCAGGCTGGCCTTGAACTGACAGCAATGCCCCAGCCTTAGCCTTGGGGTGCTCCACCACACCTGGCTCGGCCAAAAATATGTAAGACACTTGGACCATCCCCTGACGGTGACTATCCTGCAGTGATATCAACATCTGAAGGAACTTTGGAACACACCCCACACAACACTCATTACATTTCAGTACATAGGCAGTATTACCCAATTTCACTGATACAAGGAATTAAAGGCTAGAAGTCTTTCCTCTCCTGGGTTTCCTATGAAAAGGGATCCTAGCTCTCAGCTACATTTTTTCTGGGAAGATTTCCCACTGCAGCCCACCAGTCTGGGGACTCTGAGCCCACAGCATCATGGAGGTGGAACACCTAAGCACACAGTCCCCATGGCCACTCACAGCCAGCGGTGGATCACAGGGAACCAACGCCTGCAGGGGCCACCAGCTCTGCTCCTCAGTGCCCCATTGTGCTTGATATTTAGAAGGAAAGAAAGATAAATCCAGAAGAAATAATTTGGACAGAAACACAAAAACTGCCACAGCAGTAGCAGATATAAAACAAGATGTAGCCAGGCGTGGTGGCTCACACCTGTAATCCCAGCACCAGGAGGCAGAGACAGGAGGATTGCTGAGTTTGAGACTTGCCTGGGCTACATAGTGAGCTCAGGGCCAGCCTGAACTACAAAGCAAGACTCTGTCTCAAAACATAAAATAAAATAAAAACAAGAAGTAAAAGGTTATAAATCCTCAAATTTGGAGCCGTTAGCAAAATATGCTTGGCAGCAGTAGCTATAACCAGTTTCTCAGGCCCAGAAATGCATTTTATGTGTCATCCCGCCCTCTGTTTGGTTCCTAGGAGAGCTGAGTGGAACAGGTTTCAGTACCCACTTTGCAAAGAAGTCTGGGAAGCTGGTTTGCTCGATCTGACTTCTCCAGGCTCTGTATTTCCCATAACTAGGCTACAATTCAGCAAGTATTTGCTGGCTGTCTTCCATGCGAAGTTTGGGTGATAAGAAAGATGAGCTGGGCACAGTTCTTACTCTCAAGGAGTTCACACGCACTGGGGAGGAATTACATGTTTATCCAAGTAACAAAACTGATCCTAGATCTCAGAAGGACTTACATTTCGGATGGGAGCAAGGGAGAAGCGAAACAGAAAGCATCATGTAGTATCCTAAACTTAGGGCTCATTAGCGAGCTGTGAGAAGTTTCTAACAGTTCACCAGTTCTCCAAGGGTGGTGGTGGAGGATGTCCCCTCACTGTCTGCTCAGACAGGAAAAACTGCTGCCTGGTAACAAAAAGTATCTGTCTTTCCACCTTTGCTCAAAGAGATGTTTAGTAGCCAAAGTCTGGCTTTTAGAGTACTTAGAGCTGAGCAGGAAACACCTCCTCCAGGTCAAAAATAGCAAACCCAAGGGAACTGGCTAATGCAGTTGTGTTTACTCCTTACCATCTCTGTGGATCACTTGCCAAAGGCCCCCAAGTGGGACGGGATAAATAGGTCTGTGTCACTTCCTGGTTCTCAGGCCTTCTGCTACATTCCCAGTCAGTCTGGGAAGGCTGCCTATTTAAAAATAAACTTTCAAAACTCACCCAAAACCCCAACCTTAAAACACCCTTCTATTTCAATTTCACTAAAATTAACAGGGGTAGAGAGCAAGAAATGAGGAAAAAAAATGGCCACAAAGGACAAATTCCTCAGGTCAAAACAAAAAAACATTATGTGCAACTGAGTTCAAGGTCAACAGACTTGGATTCTACTTGTTTTATCTAACTCAGAAAAACTGACCTTCAGCAAGCGAAGTGCTTATCTCTATACAACAGCTGCTTCACATATTCTTAATCCCAATGTAGTCAACCAAACCTTTATGGACCTCAGTTTCCTTGTCTGTAAAATGGCACCAATACCTATTCCACAGGACTTTTAAAAGTATATGAGAAAAGGTACACAAACACTTAGCAAAATGCTAAGCACACTGAGTCATCAAAAATGGTAGTTTATTATAGTCATCACATCCATCATTATTATTGTCACTATCATTGAGAACACAGGGTTGGGACAGATGATCATCTCTACTAAAGGAGCATTCAGACTCCAAATCCTATGATTCCTAAAGTCAGTCAGTCAGTAAGTCAATCAGTCTTGCCCTCTCTCTGGAAGGGGGGTGAATAAGGGAGGAGTAAACTATGACAGTTAAAGATACATCCTCAACCTTTATATTAGAAACAGCAGGCTATGATTAGGAAATCCATCAGTGAGAAAAATGGGCTAAATCACTCTGTGCTGGAAAAAATTTTGCCTATTTCTTGTATTTAATCTACAGCAGTGTAGCAAGTTCACTGGCTACACACTGAAAGCCCAATATGCTCCTGGCTAAGAGACCAGAGGTGAGGGGTAAAAAGGATCAAGATGTGACAAACTAACTCCCCACAGTGAATATGATCATACACTAGACTAATGGAAATTTTAAAAGAAACATCTTCTTGGGCCAGCACAGCCTCACTTTACTCACTGGCCTTTAACTGTGTTAAGATTTTACCATCATCTCCTTAGGGCAGCAGCCCTAAAAGGACAGTGTAGGGGCAACCCACACATTTCCAGTAATAACCAATCCTCCCACGAAGTGTTTTTCTTTTCAAAAGAATCTTCTTAATTTAACTTTGATGTGGCCAAAAGTTAGAATGTAATGAGGAGTGTTCAGCTTTACCAAGGGCAAGGTATTAAACTTTATATACATTCAGAGGAAATAAACATTTTCTTTCATTTATTCATTTCACTGTGATGTGGCAAATGTTACAGAAATACTATAGAAATAAAGCAAAACCACATGGTCAACTCAATAGATTAAAATTTTTTAATGTAATTTACTCTAGGTGGCACATACCTGTAAGCCCAAACCTTGGGAGGCTGAGGCAGGAAGATCACCAAGTGTGATCACCAACCTAAGCCATACAGTGAGTTCAAGGCCACCTGAACTACAAAGTTAGACCCTGTCTCAAAAAACCAGGCCATTGTTTCCTGTGTTAGTCTCACGCCCCTGCCCTTCTGTGACCCCAACTGTACAAAGCCTCTTCAAGTAAAGCCCACATGACATTGTTTCCACACTAACCAACTCCAGCTCCTGCCAGGTGAGGACCTGATGCAGGACAGTAGGAATCCCTTAAACCAATTCCCATCGAGGCGGATTCTCTCATATTTTCCAATACAGGCTCCTGAGGTAATCTCAAATTTAACAGAATTCAAGTAGAGGCACTAGAAGAACTTCATGAAGCCCAGGTAATACTCTGGAAATTATTATTATTTTTTTCTTTTTTTGAGACAGGGTCTCGCTTTGTAGTTCAGGCTGGCTCTGATCTCACTATGTAATCCAGGCAAGCATCGAACTCAGCAATTCTCCTGTCTCTCCCTCCCGAGTGCTGGGATTACAGGCGAGTGCTGGGATTACAGGCGTGAGCCACCACACCCGGCACTGTGGTATGTGGTATTGATTGCTGGTGGGCGTGAGTCTCCATGCCCAGCACTGTATGTGGTTACCGGGGATCGAACCCAGGACCTTGCACTTGCAAGGCAGGCACCAGAACCTATGAGCTAACCCTCCAGCCCTACTCTGGAAATTATTAAGAAAGACTGTGATAAACACAGACCCTATGAGGGGGAAAAAAAATCATAAAATAATGAATCAGTATTTCCTTCCAGACAGAGTTTCTGGGCTCATTCATAAAGCACTGTCTTAAGAACTCACTGACTTCATCCAGCATACAACACTAAGTATCTCCGAGTATTAGATTTCATAAGCAGTAGGGAAAAGCACTTCCCCTAAAGAGTTGACAGGCTGCTGTGTACTGTGTGTATGTAAAAGGAACACACACAACTAACTAAAATGTACAGTAGATAATAAAGACATGGCAGCTATACAGCCAATGTGTCAAAGACAAAACAGGAGGGTAAACTGGAGCCCGGAAGACAGACCTGAAACATGACAGTCAGTCACTGTAGTCTGAGGATGAGTGTGTGGGCTTTAGAGTCAAGAGGGAAGTTCGAATCCTCACTCTGCCTCTCACTCCTCATACACACTACACTTTACTCCTCTGAGCCTCTGCTTTTTCACATATAAAACTGGAGTAGGAGCCGGAGGGTTAGCTCAGTGGTTCTGGCGCCTGCCTCGCAAACTCAAGGTCCTGAGTTTGATCCCCGGTAACCACATATAATGCTGGGCGTGTCTGCACGCCCACCAACAATCAACACCGCATACCACAATGCCGGACATGGTGGCTCACGCCTGTAATCCCAGCACTCGGGAGGCAGAGACAGGAGGATTGCTGAGTTCGCAGCGGCTTGCCTGGGCACCATAGTGAGCTCAGGGCCAGCCTGAACTACAAAGTGAGACACTGTCTCAAAAAGCAAAAAAAAAAAAAACTGGAGTAACTATCTGCTTCAGAGAATTGTGGTCAGCCGGGCATGATGGCACATGCCTAGAATCCCAGGACTCAGGAGGCTGAAGCAGAAGTGTCACGAGTTTAAGGCCAGCCTGAATTATACGGTGAGACTGTCTCAAAACAAAACAAGTGCAGAGTCAGGGATTCCTACTTTTTAAAAGTTCAGTATAGTAACTGGTACAGAATATGCCCAGATAAGACCAAGGGGACCACACACACTCCTGCCCTCCATGGGGCTGACTAGATCTGACTCATGGACAGACAGACAGCCAACCACATGCTGCCTGGGTTTAATGACTCGGTGACCAGAAGAAACAGGAAGGCTCCACAATGGCTTTCATGTCAGATTCATCCAGGACAATACCAGGAAGCACACTCCTTCAGTCTGGTTAACAGGTATAGCACCAGACATTATGCCACATGGGCGACATGAGACATGCCACTCTTTCGGACATAACAGGTATTCAAATGATTGTTAAAAAGACATGATGTGAACCTAGCTGAATTCTCAATAAAATCTGCCTAAATGGATTCATATTTCAGCAAGTGAAAACAGGAGGAAACCAGCATCCATGGGGAAAAACTGGACTTCCAATCATGATATACACCATCAGGAATTAGGTTTACTCTTTTTCCTTAAACAATTAAAAAACCAGACAAAACATATGGACAATGGTTTTCAGACGGTGAACCACAGGCAGCACAGTGCAATGATTCTTGAGAAATGGGGAAAATGCAGGAGCTCTGCACTTCATAAAATTTAAACACACTTCCCAGGACACAGGATTGGGAGGAGAGGCCTGAGAATTCAGCAATATTGTATTGAGCAGAGAGCTGGGGAGACAAAGGTAGCAGAATTTACAGGACAAAGTAACTGAGATATTAGCAGGAAGAGTCACAGACAGGTAGAGACATGGCTCCACAAATCTACACAGGGGGGTGGGGGATTTAGCTCAAGTGGTACCACACCTACCTTGGAAGCACAAGGGCCCAGGTTCAATCCCTGAACTGCAAAAAAAAAAAAGAAAAGAAAGAAAATCTACTGAGAATCCCTTTTGACTTTTTGGCTGAATACTGATGAGTGGACACCCATGAGGAAACTAGCAAGGCTGGGGCAGCACAACTCCAGGCCTTACTCAGAGCCAAAAAGAATTAATGCTCCACCACCAAAGTGGCAAACTCTCCTAACGCAGAGTGCAACACACAGAACCTTCAGAAAGATTTTGTGTTGTAGTGAGAGTACTTTAGCCCTAGACCAAAGACTGTCTCGGATAGACCCCAAGAAAGCATAAAAGTAGGCCTTGAAAAGATTACACTGATCCCAAGAAAGCAAACCACTTCTGAGAGCAAAGCCCAAAGTACATGTTTAGAAGAAAACAAAATGTCTTAGCACGTATCCAGGTAAAACACACTAGCTGGCTTCCAGTCAAAAATTAGCAAGTGTGCAAAGAAACAACATCTACAATTAGAATAATCAAACAACAGGAACAGACCAAAAATTTACAGATGATAAAACTAGCAGGCAACGATATTAAAGCCATGTGTGGTGGCACATGCCTGTAATCCCAGCACTCTGTGGAGGCTGAAGCAGGACTGCCGTTGAGTTCCAGGCCAACACAGGATACATTATAGGATAAACAGCATTACAAAACCCTATTTAAAAAAAAAAAAAAGGCATTGGGCCGGAGATTTAGCTCAGTGGTTCTGGTGCCTGCCTCAAAAGCACAAGGTCCTGAGTTCGATCCCCAATAACCACATTACAATGCTGGGCGTGGTGACTCACGTCCACCAGCAATCAATACCACATACCACAGTACCGGGCATGGTGGCTCACGCCTGTAATCCCAGCATTCGGGAGGCAGAGACAGTAGGATTGCTGAGTTTGAGGCTTGCCTGGGCTACATAGTGAGCTTAAGGCCGGCCTGAACTACAAAGCAAGACCCTGTCTCAAAAAAGACATTAAAATATGCTGTAAATATATTCTCTCTATATATTAGAAGACAAAGGCATAAGTACAATTAGACACAAAAATTTAAACAATTTCTAGAAAGAAACAAAACTTCATAAAATGCAAAAAATATAGGATGGGAGTGTTAACAGATTAGACAATGCTGAAGAAAATACTAGTGAACATGAAAATATAGCGTAGAAAATTATATACTCTGAGAAGAATATTGAACAAAGAGAATGAACTGTGGGACAGTATCGAGTAGCCTAACATAACTGGAGTAGGGAAGAAGAAATAAAGCACAGAAATATTTTGAGGAAGAAAATAGCAAAGGTTTTCAAAATTTGATGATTATAAAGCCACAAATTCAAGAACTTCATCAAACCCCAAGAAGAAACATAAAAAGAAAACACAAGGAAACAGGGCGTGATAGCACAGGCTTGTAACCCCAGCACTTGGAAGGCTGAGGAAGGAGGATCACCATGAGTTCCAGGCCAGCCTGGGCTCCAGAGTAAGTTCAAGGCCAGCCTTAACTACCCAACAAGACACTGTCTCAAAAACAAAACAATACCAAGAATACACAAGAGACATCAGAATCAGAATACTGAAAAGTAGAGATAAAAAAAGAAAATCTTAAAACCAGCTGTGGGGTCAAAAGGACAAATTGCATACAGAAGAACAAAATATTAGAGCAGACTTACTGTGAGAACTAACGCTAACCAAGACTCAATGAGGACTGTCCCGTCACTAAATCTTTTTGTGTCCTAAAATATTTTTAAGGAGCCTTACTGCTGAGCACAGTGGAGACTCAGGGACCCTAAAACATGTGCAAGTACAGTATGCTCCAGAGAGTGAAATGGATAAAGTATTTACCTATGCCCACAGGGCACTACAGGCTGAAACCCTATACAATCTTGCAACAATAATGCTTAACACGCTGGAAAAGAGACAGGAAAGGTCTATAAGAAGATTCACCCTGTCAGAGAATAAAATCAAGGTAAAAATTAAAAATAAGAAATGAGATAGGCTACAGTGTATGTGTGAATAGGTCCCTTTCCCTTCAAGTATAGATGTTTGCTGGTTAATATGGCTGGCTGCCCTATGTGAATTCAGATTTTAAAAACAAAACAAAATAAAACTTTTTTTCTGGAACAGAAAAATGCTCCTCAAGCAGAATCATGCAAGAATAAGATATGAGAGTTAAGTAATTTCTGGCTATGCAACCCAGCCCAGGGCAACAAAATTCTCTCCTCACCAAATAGAGTACCCCTACTCCTTAGAACTAAATAGCCTGGGACCCACAGCCCATGCCGTGAAGTTGGCAGCGCATGTGTTCTATGCTTGCTGGTTCAGTTTCCCCTTGTGGCAAGGCCTGAAGGTAACGTGGGTGCTCATAATGGGGTACAGTGAGAGTGCTCCCGGTGTCTAATGGGTAGGACCAGAACAGGATGATTCTAAAGATTCTATTATGTAGAAGACAACCCCCCACATAAATTATCTGGCCTGAAATGTCAACAGTGCTACAGCTGAGCTTATGTCTGACTAGGCTGCAGATGAAAATCCTTCACAACACCAGAAACCCTCCAGTCCCGCAACCAGGTTCCCAAACAACACTGTGACCCTCTTATCAATCCTAACTTGGGCTCATATTCTTTCTGACACAGTTTAGGAATGAAGGCTCTGCCATGGGCCGTGCTTTTGGACATGTCACAAAACTTTTCTGAGTCTGTTTCCTCCAAATAAAAGGAAAGATGATGTAAGCGTTCTTCCATCTTGGAACTTACTTTACAAATGTCAGATCTGGTCTTATTTATTTACAATGAACCAGACAGCAGAGGTATAGATTCCCCTGCTTATGCATGCACTTGTAGTCATGCACACTCCACTCTCTGAGGCATAGAAATTCTTAATATTGTGGAAGCCAATCTGAACCAAAGGAGGCTGAGAGTAGTCAAGAACTCAGGTTAAAAGGGACCCAGGAAGCCGGGCGTGGTGGCTCACGCCTATCATCCCAGCACTCGGGGAGGCAGAGGCAGGAGGATTGCTGAGTTCAAGGCTTGCCTGGGCTACATAGTGAGCTCAGAGCCAGCCTGAACTACAAAGCGAGACCCTGTCTCAAAAAAAAAAAAAAAAAAAAAGGGACCCAGGAAACCAGCCATGAGGGTGCGTGACTGCAATCCGAGCACTCTGGAGGCTGAGGCAGGAAGACTTCCATGAGTTCCAGGGTAGCCTGGGGCTCTACACTGCAAGACACTAACTCAAACAACCAAAAAAAGGTAGAGTAGGGAGGAGGGGAGGTTCTGCAGATACAGTCAGCATGGGCCTTCCACTATAAAATATGACAGTCCTTAAAATATAACCTGTCACCTAGGCTCCTTATGCCCATCTTTTTGATCAACTATAAGGTCCACATTCTTCTCTAATCCGACCTCCTTACACAGTACACACAAGCACACACAAGCTTGGAAACTCCAAACCCAAAGTTATCAAAAGTGATGGAGGCAGGTTATTCTCCCTTTGCATGTTTGCTATTCCACAAAAGGCCAGAGAGAGACCAGGCTTGAAGCACAAGCTAAATTATAGCTCTTTTCAAGTGAGTGATTCAGCCCACCCTTGCTCTTCAAAGATCTCCCCAGGAGGAGGGAAGAAAAACAGCTCTGTGAACCCAGAGGCACAAACTCCAACCCAGAGGCACAAACTCTGAAGGGAAGAGGTTCTCTATTTGCATCTGAACAGAGATCAGGAGGAGTCCAAAGTTTCTTTTCTAAAGGTTCTTTCTCCCCCTACTGCTGCCGCCGTCTTATATTTCATAAAGATTCTTGTTGGCATGGGCAAAAGGGCAAAGCACACGCACAGAGTAAACAGAAATGCAGCTCAAGCTCTCCTAGCAGAGCAGTGGGAGGCACAGCTAGAATAAAACCAAGCCCTGGCCAGCACGAAGCCTGACAGAGCACTGGGGCAGGGGCAGGACGAGGGGAGCATGTACTGATGCAGATTAGGCCGCTGCAGAGCCGCATTCCCTCCCCCACTCAGGTCTTACATTATGAGGGGCAGATGGCGCAGCCCCAGGCAGCTGGCAGGGGCACAATCGGCATGTGCTTGCAGCTTTCCTTCAGGGCTGGAGATGGAGAGGAGCAGGACGAAATTGAGGCCCATAGCCACTTACAACAGTCCTAGGATAGGCGTGGAAACCACCCAATGCTTTGCCCAATGAGGTACATCTCCCAGCAACACCTACCCGGTATTACTCACAAAGCCTGGGCAGGGTGGAGAAGCTGGGACTGGAGGACCCAACACAGCTCCCAGAAAGCGCGGCGACTTGCCAACCCAGGAAATGTCATGCACATTTACAGTGTATTCATCACATTCCAGACACTGTACCGACAGCTAGAGAACACTGGTGACAACAGACAATGTGCCCTCAAGAAGTCCATGGTAAGGTGAGGACAAGCAAGGAAACATGTCAATACAGAGGGGAACGGCTGCACACAGGGCAACATGAAGACACTTAGGAGGGACCTATTAAGAGTATGGGAGCATGCAGTAGTCTCAACTGGCTCTGGCTTTTAGGAAGGTGTTAGTCAGGCAAAGAAAGGAGTAAGAAATGGGGGGTGGGGGTAGGGAGGGAGATCATTACAAGAAGAAACAGCACATGCCAAAACCTGGAGGCAAAAGAAAACTGAGAACTGTCCCAACCTTCACTGCCTCTGGTCATTTTCACGAGGAGCAGACTCCTGGTTTGTCATGGAATCTTAACCATTACTGCCCAAAGGAACAGTGGGGTCATCTTGCAAAGCCCAATCTCTCCGTTTTAAGAGGTGGGAAACTATAGTCCACTGGTGGGGGGGGGCACTCTGCCCTAGAGAGAGTTTGCGGCTTTCCTGGGGACAAAGGGCTTAAGAATGGCCACACTAGCAGCTAGTTCTGCTCTAACAATACGGTCTTCTTGATTATCTCCCAGGCAGAGTCTGACTGCTGACTAGGCCATCTAGGGCACAGTGGCAGCTCCAGGACTGCTCTCAGTGAATCAACTGTTCTTGGTGCCCAAGGAATGGCTCCCTCGGGCTCTTGCCAGTTAAGAGCCTGTTGGCAGTAAGAGCAGCAGTATTGGCTGATGAGAAGAGGAGCAGCTATTTCTCTCTTCTGGAAAAGGGGCAGAGGATGTAAACCTGAAGTAAGCTGTGTATGATACAGCATTAACAGAAATGTACCCCCCCCCGCAAATGAAGGGCTGTTCTGAGAGGTGAGGCAAATTACCAATGTAAAACCAGAGAGAAATCTGAGGTGTGCCAAACCAGACAGGTTTAATTAAGACGCCCCCATCCACCTCCCAGGAGCTCACCGCTCCTCTGCCTGGTCACACTAACCTGGCTCTAAGCAGCTGTCACTGCGGGGAATGTGCTGGCCTCTCTTTAGGCCTGCGGCGTGCCAAGGCCTAGCAGCCTGTCCTGTCATCTTGATCCTGCCTTCAGCAGCATTTGCTCTATTGTGTACCTCAGCCCTCAGTCCACCACCCACTCTGGATCAGTGTGCACACTGCAGAAGAGAATACTCATTAGCTTTTGGAGAGCAATCCTCTATAGGATCTAAATAGAAGGTGCTGTTATTCAACTGCCAAAGCAGAATTCCTCCTCTGCTCACAACAAAGCAGAGTCCCAGCTGGTTAAAAGTGCAGGAAGAGGTTGAGGGGCACCAGCATTAATGCCATTTGCTAATCCACTTACTGTCTGGTGATCGGCAATGCTGTGATCTTTCTTGAGGCAAGTGTGTGGCGAGAACATCCCAGTGATCAGAAATCCTTGCTGTCCAAAATGCCCTCGGATGCTGCCTCTGGCTGCACACTCTGGTGCGCTCTCCAGAGGCTAACTGTGAGGGCTGCAGGTCCGGCTCAGTGGCAGAGCCTCTGTCTAGCATGCAAGAGGCCCCAGTTTAGTCCCCTACACTACCACAAAGTTGAAAGGAAAGACATTTTGCAAAGCCAGGCCAACGCCGGCTCAGGGTATCAGGGCAGCTGCCAACCTAACAGACTTAACTGTGGAGATGAAAAGCCAAGTTCAGTCCTGCATAACAAAGGAGTTAGATGCAGCACCTTGGGACCCAAACTCCCTCACACATAAGAGATTTCTGGGTGGAGCCGAGTGGGTGTGTGCTTGCTCCTGGTGTGACCACACTAAATCCGGACTTCTTCCTCTCCAAACAACCACCCTCCAGAACCTGGCCCCCCAAAGTCAAATGTAGTCCTCATTTCCAAAAACATAATTTTTTTGCCCATTCTCTCTCTATTTTGTAACAGATGAATGATCCTTGGGGGAAAACAGCTGTAAATTCAATACAGTAGAAAAGGGAAGAGGCCAGCCTTCTCAAAGAAGCAACACACTCTATTTCAAACAGAAAGCACAACTTCATTCATTCAAAGTACTTCTCTAAAGTATGACATTTGGGCAGATGGTTTCCTACACTCCAGATCTGCTTCCTGCTCTAGCTGATACCAAGACCCTTACACATAAAGTGGGCCGGCAATTTTCTTCCTATCCTTAGAGTGAATGCATTCACAATTCAGTGTACCTGCTACCAAGTGTTTATCATCATTGCCACCATTGAGGACTGAACTTTGTAAACAAGCTCCTGCAACATTTCGACAAATTTAAGTCATTATCTTTTTAGGCGCACCGAGACCACAGCATTTGCTAGATGAGAACAGAATGGGAGGGTATGAATCCGAGACAGGTGGCCTGGCTCCTGCACTTACAACTTTCCAAAACTGTAGCATTATTCAAACGCTCAGGATTCTGGGAAATCACCAAATGGTTTATTCTACCATCCATTACAATAGCAGTAAGGATGCCACCACCAAGTCCATTTGCCCAGAACAAAAGATGGAAAGAGGTGTCCTACAGAGTTCACGGGAAGAGCTAGTTTTATTTTCATACAAGTTACAGTTACAATTAAATGGGTTTTTCCTTTGCAACCACACTTTCTACCTAGAATTCTGGTAAATTTAGAAGTACCCCTAAATTTAAACTGGAGAACAAAGAATGTAGCTGGCTGAAAATGGTCCCAGCCCACAGAAGTCACCAACATGGTCCATAATCCAAGGTGATCTGAGAAATCAGAGGAGGATGAGGGAAAGTCTACACAACACTCAAAACTTGTTCCTCAACCAGAAATGTAGGATACTGCCTTTAATTTCGTTCAAGATTCTGTTATTCAAAGAAGAAATACAACATAAGCCTATGCGTCCCATCAGTGAGTTTCTTATATTTGAGAAAACACACTTATATCCCCAAACTCCCACCTGGCATGGTAGCACACGCCTGTAATTCCAGCACTCAAGAGGCTGAGGCAGGAGGACTGCTACAAGTTCAAGGCCAGCCTCAAGTACACAGTGAGACTCTGTCAAAAAAAAAAAAAAGAAGTTTCCCAGAGAAATCAATACAAATGCCAGTAATATACATAAACCAAACCTCAAACCCACAGGTCTGCTCACTGTTGCCCCTAACTGTCCATTCACTTAGACAATCAGCTTCCCAATGGCCAGGCACACTTCATTTCTCCTTTCGGAGCAATTCCACACACAGAGAATCTAGATCAGGAGCATCTAGCCACACCTCCATTCCCCAAGAACTCTAATCACCCTACTATGATGGATACATTTATCCCGTGAACACTTGTTAATTTCTAGGAAAATCTCATAGCAGAATGAAAGCTTGAAGCACAAGTCTCTCCTGCCTGCCCTTTCAATGTTTTCCCAAGGTGTTTGTTCTAAATACTAAAACTCTTGGAATGTCCCCAGACCGTCATCCGCTCTAGGCCACTCAAAAGCCCACTGGAAATCACACTCTATTCTGTGTCTCATGTTTCCTTGTTTCCTTACAGTCTCCTATATACACACAGCTTGCAAAATCCTCAGAAGGCACAGCTGCCAGCCCACCAGAAACCTCCAGTAGAGCTGGGAGGCTGCACAAGACAGCAAAAAACAAAGACATCCAATACAATGGGAGTATTTATTTCAGGAATTTATGCGAATACAATAAATATAAGCTACAGACAAAACAGAGAAAAAATAGAGATCAAAGATACTAGAGGGCTGAAAAAGAAAAAGGAATACATAGGAGGGAATTTTCCTTCCTGGACAGTAACAAAATAAGAATGGTTGAATAGGGTAGAGGGAGGCCAAGGATCAGGGAAGAAGAGAAAATAAATGCTGTCTTAAAATTATTCACAGCGACAGACAATTCTTATGGTTTCCCTGGTTTCTGCCCCTAACAGGCTCTGGTTATCTACAAAGTATTAATTATTTAACTGACTCTTCAAGGGAAGGCTAGTTTGCACACCCATGAAAAGCAAGTAAAGATTTTAATCTGGAGTCAATATGCAGTGGGAACCAAAATTGTTCTCAAGAGGAAACTAACATAAACTAGCCCTGCAGTGTGTATTAAAGGTCCTCAAGGAGTGCCCTGCGCCACAGGAAGGGATGACAATCCCTTGCCTAGTCCTTGACACAGATGGCGGCTTTATCCTCTTGCCCAGTGCCCTAAAGATGAGTACCATATGTAAGGGAGAAAAAGGAGCTGAAAGACCACACAGGTTAGCTGTAAGGTTAGCTCTAAGCAAGATGTAGTGACAAGAAGGTGGCAGGGACCTGTCACTGACTGGACAGAAAGGCCTTGGAAGCAGAGCTGAACGGAACAGAAACACTCAGATTTCTATTCCCAGGTGGTACTATTAGCTCCAGGCAAGGCTTTGGTTCAAGAGCACCAAAAGCTAAGGTTGGTCAGCTCAACCCTTCTGCCTGATTCTGGGAATGGGCGTCACACAGTCCATCCTTCCCATCTACCTGTGGTTCTTAATGCTAGCTGAGATTTCCTGTAATTCCCATTTGCAGGAGTCGGAGGGATCGATGGGAAGATCAGGAAAAGGACTGACAATTCCTCCATCCATCGTGCATGATAAACAAATCTCCGGAGCCCTGCCCTACCACTTTACTGGCAGCTCTTATTCTGGGAAGAGAAAATGAGAAGGAAATATTACATTTTGAAAGCTATGACGAGGGCAGTGCTCTCCTTACACAATGAATTTCCCCTTCTAGGCAGAGCCTTCGTAGCTGTGATTAGTGAGGAGGAGAGAGGAAACCTGCGAGTACCCACAGTGAGAGTCAACGCCAGTCCCTACAGTGAAGACCAACGTCCCTCAGAGCCTGGCAGGCTATACTCCCCCACCCCAGTAACCTGAGCCCTCAGGATAATAATAACATCACCAATATCAGTAACTGACATTTGAGTGAGTACTTACTCCTTGGGCATAAATCTAAGCACTTCGATCAAAAATTTTATTTGATCCTCACAAAACCTTCAAAGACAGGTACTACTGGTGGTGTTTTGTTTGTTTTTTGTTTTAGGGGGTTGAGTTTATTTTGTTGTTGTTGTTTGGGTTCTTGGTGCTAAAGTTTAAATTCCAGGGCTGTGTGCCAGGCAAGTGCTTTCCCGCTGAGTTACATCCTCAGCCTTTTTACTGTACTTTATTATTTGAAACAGTACACTACGCTACATACACTGCCCTTGCGCTTCTAAGCCTCCTTCATAGCCTCCTAAGTCGCTGGAATGGCAGATGTGTGCCACCACACCTGCCTTTAACAAGTTGAGTCAGAATAGCACATGTTCCTTGGTCTCTGTGCCTGTCTCCAAACTGAGAAAAAGACACACTCACTTTGAGGCTGTGCCTCTCTGTGCTTTCCTGAGCACCACCCAAGTGTTCATTCACATATGTGAGCTCACTGATTTTGTCCTTCCTTCTTGGCTTAAATTACTTCAACTGCATTTTTCTCCAAGAAAGATGGCTCCAAGCTCAGAACTCCTTTTAATAATGTAATTAAGTTGTGCAGAAATGCTGGTGCTTTCTTGGGCAACAGCCTGACCTTCCTCTGCTCCTTCTAGGTACCAAAGGGTAAGCCCTTGGCTGCTGCCTGCCCTTGGGGTGGTGCTGCCTGAATAACCTGACATCCAGCAAGGCCTCACAGGGGCCCAGCATGTGGCCAAGAGTTCAGATGGGCTCTGCAAGCTACGAGCTGCACTGCCTAGGCAAAATTTTAAATCCTCTTCTAACTGAAAAATGGGTACAAATAAGCAACGCACTTCAAAGTTACTGTGAAAATTAAAATAAGCTAATACATATAAAACACTAAACTATCTGACACACAGAAAGCATCCCAAACATATTTGCATTTAATAGCAGACTATCTTTTAGGAAATTTTTACCTTAATCTAGAGCTTTATACTTTTCACAGCAGTCTCAACTCAGTATGATGACATTCAACTCTTACGTTAGAATGATTCAAAGTTTACAGACATCTCTTGCTCTAAAGAAAAGGAACTTGGAGGGCCACAGGAGCAATCTACCTATCAGTCTCCCACAGCAGGGCAGCCATCTCTGTTCACCACCCAATACACACACACTACAGGGGCTCAGTCAGGACATGCTACATTGGACTGACTGCAGGGTGAGCAAGCTGTAAGCAGAACAACCCCACTTCGTGGTGCGAGCTGAAGAATAAACCATAATCGATCCCTGGCTGTTAGGAGCCAACCTGAAGAAAGACATGTGGACCACTTTTCCCAGGCCTGACTCCAGCTCACCCAGAGAGCAAAGGGCCAGAGGTCACCTGGAGGGAAATGTGTGACCTGTCCCCACGCGACCTCTGAGGCAGCAGGGAGCAGGGTAATGTAACAGGGCACTGTCCGGCTCTCCATCTGGGCCAAATGGGGATCCATAAAGGCGGCATTTCAAAGGCAGATAATGCTGCCCTGCTAACTGAAATGTGAGTGGCCTTTCAGTAGAGCACAGGCCAGTCTATAAATACCGAGGATTAAAAGGCTTCCTGTGGGGCCTCAGCTGCCACCTGCCCAAATACAGAGGCAATCTGGTCCTCTTGGCCCCTGAGCAAACCCTAGGAAGCTTCCCTCAGGAAAGAGCTTCTGTCATCTAACACTGTGCCTCCCCGGAGACACCGAGCCCCTCCCCGACCGTGTTCTTGCTGACCTTTCCTTTCCACAGCCGTCGTCAGGGCCACCCATTCCCAAGCGTCCTCTGCCCCAGCTCCCACTGGCCCACTCTCCCCCACGCATTTGTTCCTTGCCTCCCTCCTCACCTCACCCCTACGCCGACCTCCTAATCCTCACCTTTTTTTTTTGAGACAGGGTCTCGCTTTGTAGTTCAGGCTGGCCCTGAGCTCACTATGTAGCCCTTGAACTCAGCAATCCTCCTGCCTCTGCCTCCCAAGTGCTGGGATTACAGGCGTGAGTCACCACGCCCAGCACTGTGGTATGTGGTTACTGGGATCAAACTCAGGACCTTGTGCTTGCAAGGCAGGCGCCAGAACCACTGAGCTAAATCTCCGGCCCCTAATCCTCACATTTTATCTGCCATGAAAGAAACACCAACTTAGGAAAATCCCTTCCACTTTTCTGGTTCTGGATCCAGCTCCAGTGCAGTAAATTACAGCAGAGCTTGGTATCTTGGGCCATAAAGTGAAAACTAGCCCACCTCAGTAAAGCACCTAGTACAGCACCATGCACTTACTGAGCTCTCGCCCTGGCCCAGGCCCTGTTCTACTTCTCACCTGGGGGCAATCTTCTAGGTGTTACACCTGCTCAATCCCAAAGTCTTAACCTAAAGGAGTGACCCGTCAATGACCACTGTAGTTACCAATGGTATTTATTGTAGCTGACACAGGGTCCCTTTAGCAACCTTTGGTTGACAGTATTGAGGAGATGGTCACTCTGAACCTGCCTCTTACAAATGACCTGTCTGGTGAGAGAAGCTAACTCAAAGGGAGAAGCAAACAGAGTTCAGAATCACAAAGTCTCTGTAAGGTAAGGGCAGCAACCCCTACCTATTCGCAACCAGAAGCAAGAATCCCAGAATCCCACATTTACATGTAAAAAAATTTTTAATTAATTCTGATAGCAAGAACATTTGCCAGTTTTACTACAAATGCCATCTGCTTCATTTTTGATAAGGCCCAAGCACAACTTTACACAGACTAGGGACAGCATACAACATAGTTCCCCAAAGGTGGCATCCTTGATGAAAGCTACCAGGCAGTGTGCCATGCCTCTCTGTAGTCTTGAAGCTGTTCCTATAAATTAATGATCAGCTCTAAAATAAATCCAAAACTTTTATGACCACTTTCTCTAAAACTTTTAGTCACCACCCTTAAAATCAGAATCGATTTAAGCAAGAGTATTTTCAAGAACCGAAGAACACTAGAGAAACACTGAACATCCTCAACAACTGTATTGAAGGGGCTGTCATTTCGAGGGGTCAGCTCGGTAGCTTTTCCACTTTCTTTTTTTTTTTTTTTGAGACAGGGTCTCGCTCTGTAGTTCAGGCTGGCCCTGAGCTCACTATGGTGCCCAGGCAAGCCGCCGCAAACTCAGCAATCCTCCTGTCCCTGCCTCCCGAGTACTGGGATTACAGGCTCCACTTTCTTTTTTTAAAAAAAATATTCAAGAACCTTCATGCCAAATTACATCCGCAGCCCCCCACCCTGAGACAGGATCTCACTTTGTAGTTCAGGCTGGCCCTGAACTCACTACGTAGCCCAGACCAGCCTCAAAGTCACAGCAATCCTTCTACTTCTATCTCCCTAGTGCTGAGATCATAAGCACAAGTCACCACACCCGGCATTATGGTATGTGATTACCATGGATCAAACATTGGGACCTTGAGCTTGCCAGATGACAGAACCACTGAGCTAAATCCCCAGTCCACCTGAGCCCTTTTTTATTTTGATATTTTGACACAGGGCCTCACTGAGTTTCTAAATTGCTCAGGCTGGGCTTAAATTTGTGATTATTCCTGCCTCAGCTTCCCAGAGTGCTGGAATTACAGGTGTGCGCTATGAACCCAGCAACTGGCCAAGAGTGAAGGGATCCTTTTTCTATGAAGGGTCTAAGATCTTCACAAGAGCCAAGCCATCAGGACTGAGAAGTGATTTTTCTGAAGAGGTTTGCTCACCTGCTTGGTATTAAGTATGAGAAAGTAGGTACCTCAAAAGTAGCCATCTTAAGGCTGGGAATGTAGCTCAGAGGCACAGCCCCAGCCTGGCATACAAGAGGCCCTGAGTTCAATTCACAGCACACAAAAAATACAGCCCACTTGTATTTTTCAGATCCTGCTAGGAATAACTGCCTGTGAACCCAGTACTCACTGCAAGGGGATAAAATAACTCCACAGTTAAATGAACTACAAAAACTATCAAGTATAAGAGTCTACACAAATATGCAGGCTCTTTCCCTCAGTCCATTACACAAACTGAGCTAGGTAAAGCTTTTGACATTACATTGCCTGTATTTATCCCCAACTGGTAAGTACTTCATGACACTTATGAAAAAGGAAGGGAGTGGAGCAAATGTGCAAAGGAACATAAAGAACAAGAGTGAGAAGTATACTGTAAAAACCAAAAGTGAGCTGGGTGTGGTAGCTCATAACTATAATTCCAGCACTTGGAAGGTGAAGGCAGGAGGACTGTCTCCAGTTCAAGGGCAGCCTGAGCTCCATAGCAAAACCTTGCCTCAAAAAAAAAAATTAAAAACCGCAGGTAGGATGTTTGGGACTTAATCAGCTCTGGCATGAAAACTGAGTTTGGGGACAAGAATCTCCTGCTTTCTGGAAACAGGACTTGGTTGAAATTACTCAGAATTTTCTTCAGTCTCCTAACCAGGCAAGGAATCATGGGAGCAGCTTGGACATCGTGGCCGAAGTGCATGGAGAAGGTGTTGCCTGCAAGAACTGTGCTTGTAACACAGGGAGCAGCGTCACAGAGGAGCCAGAACTGAAGGTTCTGAGAACTGAACCACAAGGGAAGTGGCAAAGTCTGCCGCCTCCCGAGCTGGGAGGATGCAGAAGAAAACAGCAAGTAGAAACAAGCCTCACCCTTCAGTCACTCAGGATGTGGTCCATCTGCCCTGGAAAGTGGGTAGCACGAGGCCCAAAGCTGGCCCTGGCCTCATCAATCACTCTGACCCTCATCAGCCCCTCTAGCCTGACCAGCAGCACTCTGACTCCTGGGCACACATCTGCAAAACTTCCAGGTTGGCCACTGCCAGCTCTGATGGAGCAAGCAAACTGAGACCATGCAGGTGTCAGGCCCATTTCCGCTTAAATTCAACATCTGGCCTTAAGAAAAGCCACCCAATTACTCTCTGCTTTGCTTTCAGTAAATATTTAAACATTTATTTATTAGTACACATTTGTGATACATGACTACTTTCACTGTAGGTATCTGGTACATGCATATAACACATCTTAATTATTTTTTACATGACCTTTCCCTCCCTCCTCTTTTTCTTCCATCTCTTAGTTGCCTTCCTATTTGCAGATCTATTTCCCTGTTTCTTATTGTAGCTTTCATTTTGCTCTTTATATTTCTCATATGAGACCATATGGTATTTAAGCTCTGTGTCTGATTCATTTCATTTACCATTATATATTTGCAAGTGCATCTATTTTCCTATAAGAACTTAAATTATCCTTCTTTATAGCACAGTCATATTCCTTTATGTAAAAATACCACATTTTCTTTTATCTATTCATCTTTTGATGGACATGCAGGCTGTTTCCAATATTTAGCTATTATGAATGCAAGGACATCATATGACAGTGATACAGTACATGCATACATACCAATGTTTACAGTGGCCCGTTCATTAAATTTAAAGTAAATACAACCCCAACCTTAATTCAAGCACATGCACAAGGCTGACAGCTTAGTTAGGGTAGACATTTTCATCTCATTTAATCCTCAAAAGCCACTCGGGTGCCAGCTCCTACTGCTATCCCCCACTGTGGGCTGCAGACACTGGCTCTGAGGACACAGACTTATCCCTAGTCATGCATTGAAATAGAAACCCCAACAGGACGAGTGCAGGGGTCAGCTATCTATTTGTTTCTTTTCATGGCTAGGGACTAAACTAAGGGCCTGTGTACCTGAGCTACATCCTCAACCTCTTTTTCTTTTAATTTTTTATTTTGAAGCAGGGTCTCACTAAGTCACCGAGTTCCTGGGCTGGGCTCAAACTTGGATTCTTCCTGCCCCAGCATCCCAGAGTGCTAAGATAATAGATGTCCACCACACACCCCACTTTTCCTCCCACACTGCTATTTCAAAAATCTTCCAATTGTCAGCACTGTGCCTCCTGTTTTAAATAGCCCATTTCATTTGATTTTCACAATTCTCTGAGGAGCTAGCCTTAAATATAATTTTAATAATTACTCAAATTCATATACTAACAGTAAAAAATTCAAATGACACAAAAAGGAAGTTTAAGAAGCTCCAGTTCCCTTTACCTTCATAACTCTGAACCCAATATTTTGGCAACTACCATCCTAGAGATAGGTAAGGTTAACACTTCTATTTTACAAATGATAAAACTGAGGATCAAAGTAGTAAATTTGCTTATTTATGACCACAGAGCTTCTAAGTGGGCTGCTGAGTGACAGAGCTCAGAATGAAACCAGGGCACTGACTCCAAAGTCAACTGTTCTCCATAGCCTCCCAGTAAGTATCCACTGCTACAAACAACAGGCCCACAGCCATCTTACTCCTCCACCCTCCAAGTAAATAGGAAAAACACTATCCAAACACACCCTGCCCCAAGAACATCAACACTGCTTCATACTCCTTTAGCCCTAAGCTGCCATGCAAAGGCGAGACCACCACTTCTACCTGCCTCAGCAGAGACTCATCTTCGGCCTCTGAGAAAACAACAATAACATAAAGAGGAAGAGAAGCCTGGCCTACAGGAAACACTGGGCTCTCCATGACAGCACACAAGGAAGAGGAACACCACTGGGAGCCTTCATTAGCTCTGAGGCAATGACGGTTTCCTTTAGGAAATGGCATTTCCGATGGGATCTAAACCCAGCACTGCTACTCCAGACAGAATGCACCTGCAGGATAGTCACTGAAGATCCCAAGGAGGCCTCTGCAAACCCCCACGGCACAGACCTTAGACCCAAAGAACTAAGAATTTCTGGCATTTACTTCCTTCTAGACCCTCCAATGACCTGTCAACTGCATGGATTCCAAGACAGCAGGGTTTGTCCTCTCTGCCTCCCCCTCCTCCAAAAAACAAAATCCCCTTATACTGCATGAGAACACTCTTCATTAGGATATTAATGCTGTCCTTTCTAACTACATTTTGTGTTCCCCCCATACTGAAACACACTAACATACTTCTTTGGGGTACCTGTGGGGAGGTGGGTGGAAGGAAAGAAGCTGCTGCCACTGTACTGCTATTTCTAATCAAGTAAGGCTATCAAGTCTATAATCTCCTGAAGTTCTCCATTTCCCAACATGAGCTACCAAACAAAGCAGGACTTCAGTCCCAGCTGAGTTGGCACCCCTAATTTACAAGTACAGCAGCTGCTGCTAAATGCCTGCTGGTTGCCAAGGTCTTGTTTTTCCCACTTGTAAAATGGAACTAAAAATCTTCTTCACCGTGTAGTCTCCCTGGGGATACACAGGGGGAGCAGTTCAGGACTCCCATGGACAATAAAATCCTCGGGTGTTCAAGTTCTTACATAAAATGACACAGTATTTGTGCATAACCTATACACATCCTCCCACATG
This sequence comes from Thryonomys swinderianus, assembly GCA_004025085.1. Taxonomy (NCBI): domain Eukaryota; kingdom Metazoa; phylum Chordata; class Mammalia; order Rodentia; family Thryonomyidae; genus Thryonomys; species Thryonomys swinderianus. The sequence goes on from PVIC010005316.1 coordinate 26,210, forward strand.
CATTGAATCATCTCCAATTATTTATAAGACCTAATACAATGTAAGTACTGTCAAGTAGTTGTTGTGTCATGATGTTTAGGGAATAAAGGCAAGAAAAAGTCTGCACATGTTCAGTAGATACTGCTTGTCCCCCCCAAATTTTCAACCCAAGACTGGTTAAATATGTGGATTCAGAACCCAAGGTTCAGAGAGCCAATAGTTTTACAATAGATGTCTTATATGAAAGCACTTTGTAAAATGCAAAAACTTTTGTTCTGTTAATATGGACACCCAACCTACCTATTAAACAGAGAAAATATACACTATCCTTAAGGGTTTTGAAATCTATGAGGAGAAAAGACTAACCAAAACACTGGAGAGCAATTTTTAAAATCCATAATTAAGTGTTAAACTATGTTGCAAAAAAATCCCCGTAGGTGGGCAACTATATGGAAAGTGCATAACTCGTTCAGTTATGGGTAGGGATACAGCTCAGTAATAAAGTGCTTCCCTAGCATGCTGAAGGCCTGGGTTCCATTGCTAGTACCACAAAACAAACAAACAAATATAGTTCTATCACCAAATGAATTCTGATGCTTTACTTGAAAAACTCTGTGCCTTATCAGCTGAACATCACCCACCATTGTACCCCCTTTCACAGATGACACCACCACCAAAGGGTCTGAAATCTTCATGCCACTAATGCTGAGTTGTCCTAGAAAACCATGGCAGTATTTGTAAAAAGCAGCCCTTCTTTTCAAAGATAAGCTTTTAAAAAGCACACACAGACCATCATCCATTATGACCCCAATAATCGTATTTTATAATTCCAGAAGCAGCAAAACACTCGCACCGAAAGAGTTCGATTCAGGAGGAACAAAGAGGACAACAAGCAGTCCTGTATTAACTACTACTTACCTACAACTAGTCACACTGGATGCTGAATTATTTCTCCAAACTACACAGATAAATGTTTAAGTTTTAGGGAATGAATGATGCTCCCCAAGGCTTTTACCACAAAAGAATTCTAGAAACAAAGACCTGTACTTCAGTGAGAGGATGCCTCTCTGGACATCAATTATACTACTTAAGGGATGCTGCACATTGTTTCTGACTGACCTTGCTAAGACATTTTGGATCAAGTCCAAATGCCCCTCTATGCTTCACCTCTGACAACCACGGTTCCTGAGCTTTCTTCACTTCCTGCCACCAGCCAGGCCTGAACTTGGTTACTGTTAACAATTTGTTATCTGCATTTCACTCAAACCAGGCCTAACTCCAAAGGTCTTCATTCCATTCCTTACCATCAGGGGACCCATTGCCTCAAAGCCACCTTGCCCTCCTATACTTTGTTTTAAACCTCTGCACCTGGCTAATCACTTATCCATCTCTCAACTGACTGAAGAGGGTGTGTCACACAAGTGGGTGAGGCAGTCACCAACCTTGGGGAGCTTCTGATATCAGCCTGACCCCTGTGCCTATCCATGGACACTGGGCACAGACCTGAGATAAACAAGGGGTTAAGTCTCTGGGAGCATAAGCCCTCTACTGCCTCAGAGGTTCCAAGGTCACAGATACCAGTATCAGAAAGATGATCTTGCAAGCCTACATTTTTATCTAAAATTGAGGCTTGGGGAAAACGGGAGAAGGGAAAAAGTTTCCCTGAGGAATTTACATTACTGATCCTGTTCCAACTATTCCCTACTCCCAATTTTTTTTTTAACTATTAAACTCTCCTCCTTTTCCTTCTTAATTAAAAAAACAGAGGCTGAGACAGGAGGATCACTGCAAGTTTGAGGCCAGCATGGGCCAGTGAGTTCAAAGGCAGCCTGAACTCCACAGTGAGACTCTATCCCAAAGAACAAAACACAAACAAAAAAATGGTATTTCAAAGTCTGAAAACATCCCGATTAACAACTCACTCTTTAAGCTGGACAGCAGGAATCCTCACACCAGACCAAAACTCTAGACCTAGCTCACTCTACAAGAAGGGCAAGCTGCATTCTTGTCAGAAAGGCCAGGAAACATATTCTTCAGCCCCTCTCTTCGGGATGACTGCCGCTTAGAGCACAGAAGTCACTAAAAAGCCAGCCCCTCAGACTGAGAGACTACTTGCACCCAACACAGTCCCTTCAGTACCATCTCAAATGAACTCTCGGGTATTCTCTAGACTCCTGGCTCCATGTGGGCAAGTTCTATACCCATTTTGTTCTTTGTTACAGCTGTATGCCAAGCACCCAGCCTAGGCATTTACTAAGTACATGCCAAACAAATGACTAGCTTCACTGTGCTTCCTTTCAGTTTCCGAAGAAACCATCTATCTGCCTCCCACCAGCCTGGTGTCATAGCCCAACCAGATTATCAGCTCACAAATTGTTATGACTTGAAGGTGCGTGGAAAGGGGGGGAGAGATGGACCAATGAACTCTCATGAAAACCCAAAGCCTGTTCGTCTTGATAGCCTGCTGTGCAATAAGCAAAATCCCCCACAAGACTGAAACAAGGAGGTAGCTGGCCTTCCCACGGCAGAGTTTCTACCTGGAGGCGGATAGGAAGTCCGATTGATAAAGGTGTGACCGGCTGACACCACTCTTCCAAAGTAGGTGTGGTACCACTTGAACTAAATCCCTGGCCCCTGCTGTCTTTTCTCTCTCTCTCTCTCTCTCTCTCTTTTTTTTGTTTTTCTTGCAGTACCAGGGATGAAACTCAGGCCCTTGTGCTTCCAAAGTAGGCGCAATACCACTTGAGCTAAATCCCCAGTCCCCAACACCACTCTTAATGCTCTAGAAACATCTTGACCGTTCCAACTGTAAACACATTGCTGCTCACTGGCTTTCCAGGGACGTCCTCGTGCATCACATATGCTATCTCCTTCCTAGCTGAGTAGGGACGTACAGTTCGAGGTGTGTGTGCAGTACATAAAAGCATTTGAGTGGGTGGCTGATTCCATATAAAACAGACCTGAGGAATTCGGACCTGCAGCTGTGAAGGGCTCTGGTCTGCTCATGAGGTTCAGTGGGAGTGGGAGTCAGGACATGGGACAGAATCAGTGCTCACAGACAGCAGATTCTCCATCTTTAAGCAATCTTACTCCATCCACTTCTCAGTGGCTGAAAATACCTCCTTTGCCTAGGTGCCACTGAGCCACGTAGGCAAAGGAGACCCAAAGGGCACAATAACAGGAAACATACCTGAGATTTGGTGGGATTTTTAATTGCAAGGAAGCACAGCACAGAGATAAAGGACCCAGCCTATACATGAATGCATGTATTTTAAGAATACTTCTCCCTCAGACAAGCTGAACTTAAAGACTTATTCCCCTCTGTAATCTCACTATTCAACTCAAAACCACAATGACAGAAGGAACACAAGTTGTTCAGAACAGTGGGAACCACACACCCTGCTGGGCTCCCAGTCCCCTTCCCTGAGACCAGCCCAGAGGGAAGGACAAAAGGTTATCATTCTGGGGTAGAAAAAGGACTCCACTAGGCTTTTCATCACTCAGGCAAGTGAGCACTGGGCACCCATGTCTCATTTTTTTTCTCTAGAATGAGAAGGTAGCCAAGTATGGTGGCACACAGTGTGTGTCTCAGAACTTGGGAGAATGAGGCAAGAGGGTCCCAAGTTCAAGACCAGCCAAAATCCTATCTAAAAAAAAAAAAGATTCTTCAAGTCTCATCCATCTGACATTAACATTTCATGAGCCTAGAGAGACTCTCTTCACATACTTGGTTTGCTATACACGGTGTTCTGGTGCCATCTGGTTACCTACAATTAAGAAGGTAAGTGTCTTCTCTCACCTCACTTAATCTTTCAAACCCCTAGGACTTGGTAACAGAATTTGCATTAACAGGCAGGGCTAGTTCCAAATCCCAAAATTCTTGGCAGTGAATGTTAACAGGACGAAAGGCCAATGTGTGTGTGTGTGTGTGTGTGTGTGTGTGTGTGTGTGTGTGTGTGTGTCTACATTTACACACACAGGAAAGAACTTTCTGGAAGAACTAATCTTGGGCTGGATTATTATATAGGAACCCAGAGAAGACAGCGCCAAGTTCCTTATTTTTGTCTATCTTGTCAGACTGAGTCTGCGCCTTATCCCTACATGTTTCTCTGGAATGGAGTCATCTTGATCCTCTGATAAAATAATCGGGTGACCTGTATGTGTACACTTCTAGGAGCTTTTGGTTGGGATCTAAGAGCAAGGAAAGAAACATCAACTACTGATCATGAATGGAGTTCCAATTAGGGCCAGCGCAGAAGACACACTGGTGCGTTATTCCAGTGAGATGGCTGGCACAACATAAACCACCCAGGGGGAGATCCTGTAAAGGAAATGACACTCTCAGCAGCACCATCTGCTCCTTCTGGTGTCAAGGCTGGTCTGTATTTTTAACCTTGGGTGTAATCAAAGTTCACCTCTAGGAGCCCTGGGAAAGCTGCTCTGAGGAGTGTTCTCAGGCCACACTTTCACTGTACTCAGTACCCCCTCCCCACCCCCACCTGCTGGTTGGTCCCAGCCTAGCAGAAGCAGGTGCACAGAACCCTGCAATGGAGTTTTGCACAAGGAAAAGCTTCTGAGAACTATAAATTACATTTGATAAGGAAGGCCCTATAGGCTACAGAGTAAAGTTCTCTCTACAAGACAGAGACAGGATTTAGAACTAAGGCTACACAATGAAAATTCTTCTTTTTTAAAGTACCAGTACACTCAATTCAGGTGCTACTGCCTCTGTCTACTCTCACCACAGCGTGAGTTCCTGCACCAAAGTTACAGAAATGAAAGTGGAGTTTGGGGTTTCTTTGTTTTGTTTTGGTAGAAACTTTTCTTGACTCAAGGCCACAGCTACAACACCACTGTTCTTCCTCAGGCTGCATAGCACAAGAATGTTAACTCCAAAGTAGAAACATGAATGCAGCCTTAAAAATATCCTCGCAAGAATGAAAACATGTTCACAAAAACTTACACAATGGTGCTCTTGGCAGTATCATTCATAACCTAAAAAGTGGAAAACCCAAATGTCCACTGGCTGATAAATATAGTATGTCTATATAATGGAATACTGTTCAATAATAAAATAGAATGAAATACAGATACATGCTAAAAAATAAAGAAACATTATGCTAACCAAACGAAGCCAGTCACTAAACACCACGTATCCTATGATTCCATTAACACAAAAAGTCCAAACAGGCACATATAGAGAAAGAGGAAGTAGATTAGTGGTGACCTAAGACTGACCAAAGTGATTGCTAGCGGGTTTCTTTTGGGAGTGATAAAGATATTCCAAAATTGGACTATAATGATGTTACTTAACAGTAAATATACTATAACTTTTATGCTGTACACTTTAAATAGAATTTTATGATTTGTAAATTATGCATCAACAAAGTTATTTCTTTCCCTTTTTGTGGCGGGGGGTGGGTAGTGGTTAAAACAGGGCCTCACTTTGTATTTCTGGCTGGCCCTGAACTTACTACGTAGCCCAGGCTAGCCTCAAAATCACAACAATCCTCCTGCCTCTTAACAAAGCCATTTCTTTAGGAAAGGGGATTAAAAAAAAAAATAACTCCTTGGGTAAACTTACAAATAGTCCAGATATATAAAAGAGAAGTTTTCCATCACAGCTCATCTATCTGATAGACTATTATAAAGCCATTAAAAAAGTATATTATAGGAAAACATAGTATAATGCTAAGTTAGAAAAGTAAAGATTTGAATGTACAAGGATTATCATTAAAGATAAAAAAAATAACAATACCCAGAAAGCACGTTTGTGTTGGAGAGTACAATCATGGTGCTTTTTTTTCCTCTGTATCTCTCAAGCTTCCCATAATCATCTCACTGTGTCAGCAACTTTTTAAAAAATCCCCTCAGAGCCAAGTACAGTTGAATATGCCTGTAATACCAAGACTCAGGAGGCTGAGGCAGGAGGCCTGATAGGAGTTTGAAGCCACCCTGGAATACAAAGCAAGACTCTGAAAAGACAGGGCCGGAGGGTTAGCTCAGTGGTTCTGGCGCCTGCCTCGCAAGTGCAAGGACCTGAGTTCGATCCCCGGTAACCATATATAATGCTGGGCGTGGAGACACGCCCACCGACAATCAACACCGCATACCACAATGCCGGATGTGGTGGCTCACGCCTGTAATCCTAGCACTCCGGAGGCAGAGACAGGAGGATTGCTGAGTTCGCGGCGGCTTGCCTGGGCACCATAGTGAGCTCAGGGCCAGCCTGAACTACAACGCGAGACCCTGTCTCAAAAAAAAAAGAACAAAAGACAAAAACCATCAATCTTTCCTCAAATAGTTTGCTCATACCACTACAATTTAAAATGCAAAATAAGCAAAACCATCTTGTTCTTTTTTAGTTTACTGAGATCAACTGAGAACAATCCAAAGAAGGAAAAATTGAATAAACAGCCTCCTATCCCATTCCCAGAAGCCAGTTTCATTTTACTGGCTTTGTCAGAAGCTGAAGTCTAGACTAGCCAAAGAAAAGTTCAGCAAGGACAGTCTGCACAAAGGGCAGGCCACACTCTGATCTTAAACATCTGTTGGTAAAGGCAAATCATTGCTGGTAGTAGGCAGGTTCTGTAAAGATCAGATAGATACTTCCTCTTCCTTAAAGAAAGAATGGTAAGAAAGGAGAGGCTGGGAAAGAAACCATATTCATGTCTCTTCTCTGAGGTTTTGTTTCCAATCTCATAACTGCAAGAAAAAAAGAATCCTGAATCATTTCATTTTTCACTAGAGGAGCATCTTGTGAGGTATAAAGAACTGTCAGTTACCACCTCTGTATTCTGCAAACCCGCTGAGGATCTTGCCTGTCACCAGAAATCCCAGGCTGACTTTCCCAAGTCAAGCAACTTTCTAGGTCTCCATAAAAATACTTTATCCCAGGCTGGAGATTTAGCTCAGTGGTTCCAGCACCTGCCTCACAAGCACAAAGCCCTGAGTTCGATCAGGGTAACCACAAACAATGCTGGATGTGGTGACTCACCCGCACCAGCAATCAATACCACATACCACAGTGCCAGGCGTGGTGGCTCATGCCTGTAACCCCAGCACTCAGGAGGCAGAGGCAGGAGGATTGCTGAGTTCCAGGCTTGCCTACATAGTGAACTCAGGGCCAGCCTGAACTACAAAGTGAGACTTTATCCCCAAGTGTGGGAAGGTGTACATTAAAGTTCCCTGCTATCAGGCAATTTTAAGGATCTACTAACAATGGCCACAGTAATCAGGGTCTACATCTGTTTCTGCTTGAGAAAATGCTTCAATAATATCCTGTTTCGGGAGTACTGCATGGATTCTTGGCATGCGGCCTTCAGATGTTTCCAGGGTGGCTATTCTCCTTTACTGAGCTGGAAGAGCCAGGGAGGGAGAGTACACTGCAGACACCACCAGTGTGTGAAGCCTGGGTCAGTTCTCACTGCACTGGCCACAATTCCTGCTGTCACCACATCCAGTATCTTAACAGAGACTCCAGTGTCCCCCAGCCCCGATGATAACACCACTGGCCTCGCACAGCTTCAGTGACCAACTCTGTGCCACCACAGGTCTATCAGCAAAGTGGAGATTTCCACACCCAGGTAAGAAGCAGAGGATGACACAGCAAATGTAGGAGCCCTGTTGGTTTCTGGGCCAAAAAAAGGACACTGTCACAGGCACAGGCACCCAGCACACAGCACACAAAGAAGGGAGAACACAAGGTGCCTGCCAGAATTCCACTTTCACTCATAAAAGCTTTTCTACAGCAACACTCACAAAGGTAACAATCATCCCAGCGAACAATGGCCACAGCCTTGAATCTGAGCCAGGATCCACGGGGCAGATCTTGATGCTGAAAGATAATCACCCCCAAGGCTTTCCTGCCTGCTTGCTTCCGGTGTTTCAGATACATCCTAATGGCTTCAAGCACTCACCACAAAACCTGCCAGCCCCAACTCCGATGCCCTCTCCATTCTCATCAGCAGAGAAACAGCCTTTCCATATTACAGGTAGTATTTCTCTTCACTCTACTTCCCAAGTAGCCCATGGTGTGGCAACATAACTGAAGAACCTGAATTTATAAAAGAACATCCCACCAAATGAAACTTTTCACTATAATAGGATACGTGGCTGCAATGGTTTAAAATTGTGCCCTAAATGTTCACGCGTTAGAAATTCCTATGTTAACGTTCTCTGGGAGGGGCAGCAGGTGGAGGTACTGGTAAACAGGAGGGCAGAGGCCCATGATGGCATTAATGGCTTTACAAGTGGGAGACTTGAGTTACCCTATCACCAGGAAGTCCTGAATCACGCTGTCATATAGGATGTAGCACCAAGCCTCTTGGAAACCTCCACCTCCAAGAGTGATCCAAATGAACTTCTACTCTTTATAAATGACCCTGTTTCTGGCAGTTTCTTATGACAACAAAAACAGATTAAAATAGAGGGACCCCACACACACACATAGACACTATTTTGAAAAGAAAGCCGGAGTCTCTTGTCACACATGCATTTGTCTCAGTGTTTACCCTCAACCTAAATGTCCTAATCCTTTAAACCCAAGTGTGCAACAGAGCAATGTCTCCTCTCAAAGCCACAGGATCCCTTCCTCGTAAGTGTTCCTTATCATTCTCCTACTGCTTGAGGGAATGTGCCCCAAACAAGAATTCCCTGGAGTCTAGTCACACAGAAGGAAAATGAATTCTGCCTGTCAGCATCAGCGAGGACACTGCATGTCAACTCAGGAGTTCGATAAAATGCTTTGTGCACTACAGTTATGCAACCCAGCCCTGTGGATCTGCAAGTGGGCTTTACCGCCTACCATTGCTTCCTGTGAATTGTCCCTTAGTAAATGGGGAACTAAAGGGGAAAGACCAGCACCTGTGCTCTCCGGCTTTTTCTCACTGCTTCACTCTCCCAGTTCTCCTCTGGTACTAGAGGAGACCAATGATGTTCCTCATTGTATTTCTGAGCCCATAGAAGACACTAGCAATAACCAAGAGTTCTCAGAGGTAAGAATAACAAATAAGAGGGCCAGAGATTTAGCTCAGTGGTTCCGGCGTCTGCCTCACAAGCGCAAGGTCCTGAGTTGGATCCCGGTAACCACATAGAATGCTGGGCATGGAGACTCACGCCCACCAGCCATCAATACCACATACCACAGTGCCGGGCGTGGTGGCTCACGCTTGTCATCCCAGCACTTGGGAGGCAGAGACAGGAGGATTGCTGAGTTCGCGGTGGCTTGCCTGGGCTCCATAATGAGCTCAGGACCAGCCTGAACTACAAAGCGAGACCCTGTCTCAAAAAAAAAAAAAAAAGAATAACAAATAAGAGCACAAGGAAAGATTTTAAACAAAAGGCAAGTTTTTATGTGGGGAATGGACAAGCATCAAGGGAATGAAACAATGCTTACTAACTTTTAAAGAAGTCTTACTTTGAAGAGCCAGAAGGTAAGTGAATTATTACCTTTGGAGGGTGCATGTTATATGTGTGTCCAGGGCAAGCATAGCAGCAGGAACTGTTGCCCCAGCAACAGCCAAGGAGGAAATCCCCTGCCAGGAGATGCACCATTACATAAGAGCACAAGTTCAATCACCACACTGTGGACAGAAGCCAGGAAACCAGGCAAAGTGCTGAGGTCTCATTACCTGCCAGCCTGCACCTATAACACCTCATCCTACCTGTCTTCCTATTTTAATGGGCTCAAATGCGGGCTTTGAGAAGACAAGCCTCAGCAAGTAAGTCACACTGTGCCACTTGCCAAAGAGTTTGCTCTCCAGGCTCAAACCCTGACACTCAGAGCCTGGATCCGATCAGCAGAAAGTGAGAATCTGTTTCACATTCCACTCCGTAAGGTATCTAAAAAGTCACTCTGTGGACAGGAATCCCATCTCCAGGCTTCATACCAATAAACTCCTCTATTTAACTTACTGGCCCGAAGTCCCTTAAATAACAAGACCCCTAATGAAAGCTAACAGCATAAGCCAAAACTGACTTCATGGGCTCCATGAAAAGATGGCTCAGTTTGGTCATTCACTGCAGTATCACAGTGTTTGGCATATATTCTGTATCACACCCAGCACTCGGGAGGCAGAGACAGGAGGATTGCTGAGTTCACGGCGGCTTATTCTGTATCACATAAATACTTGTGAGCTAAATGAAAAAAATAAGTGCTGTACAAATATACCATAAATGTATGTCGGAGAAGCAAGGATACTTATAAGTGAAAAACAGTTTGAACCAGTACTTTGAGGTGAGTCTACAAAGATCCCAGAATACAACTGTTACCTTGGACAAGTTATTTAACTTCTCTATCTTCGGACTCAATGAGGAAAACACTCTCTCCCTCAAAAGCTTGTTGGTTACTAAATGATATCAAAAAGTAAAATGCTACACAAAGCTTGGTACACAGTCCTCAAGAACTCTTCCAAGTTACTATTATCGTATTGCTCTCGTACTGCCTACTAAAGGGAAGAAATACCTCTGCCAACTCTAAGAAAATGTTCATTTCTGGTTAAATATGCATCTAACTAAAAAAGCTCAGAAAACTCAGAAGTCTGTGCCAAGGGCATGTCTCTACTAGCCTCCACTAGATGGTGACAATTTGGGTGTGGAATTCCTAAAACAGAAAAAGTGTGAATGTGTGCACCATTCATACATATTTTTTGGCAAGAGAATTTATACAGAAAGAAATGAATTATATTATTGAGAGAAGTGGAAGACACTCCACGCTCTGGATCTAAAAAGGCACTAAGTTCGTAGGTTTAATTGAATTGGATGATCTTTCCGAGAGCATACACAATCCCAATTACCAAGAGCAACAAAGCCCAGCACACTGCCTGCCACAGAGAGAAAATTCCGTGGCAACCACAGTATTAGGCCTCTACTGAAATAAGAACTCCCTCTCACTAGCCGAATGGATTTGACGCTTTTTTCCTGCGTCTGACTGTTCCCCAAACCACCTGCCCCTCCCAACCCCGTTATGGGCAACTTTTTCCACTTCAGCAGCTGCAGAGCCACAACAGTGCGCAGTCACCCTAATATTTGGAGTCCCTCACAACGAGGCGTAAGAGTCTATATGTGCACACAAAAATAAAAAACAGGAAGTGGCTTCAGTGAGTTGCAGCCCAGACAATAAGAAAAGTTTTCGAGACTGAAGAGCAGACTCCCGCACACGCACAGGCGGCTCGCAGGCTTCCTCAGGAAATCCACCTCCGCCACGCCAGCCCCGCCAGCGCGGGACCTGCAGCTTTCCGGCTCGGGGAATAACACCAAGAAAGAGGGCCCTGCCCGCGGTCCGCGCTGGCCCGGCTGGGCAGCCGGACCCCAGCGCGGAGCGCCCGGTCGCCTGCAGCCGACCGGGCGTCCCATGGCTCCGGCGCCGGCTCACATCGACGCCCCGCAGTGCCCGGACCGGATGACACCAGCGCGCGACTCCGGAGCAGGGCAGCCGGTGACAGCGGGCCGACTCGAGGAGCAGCCGGCAGGGCTCGGCCCGCGTCCTCCTGGGCTGTACGCACCGGCCGGCGCCCCTGACAACCGGATGAGAGCGCCAGGGACACAATGCCGGCCGGCCGGCCCCGGCCGCGGTGACAACTCACCGGGGAGCGGCGCTGGGACCTCTGGGAGGGGGGGCGCTCGCGGCTTCCGCGCCTCCGATCCGCTCCGCCGCGGCGCGCACCCAAAGCCCCCTCGGGTCTAGGCAAGAATCCGCGTGTCCTTGTCTGGCTGACGCTGGCCGGCACTGCGGCAAGACGACGAGGAGGAGAACGAGGAGGCGGCGGCAAGCGGAAGCAGGGAGGTGACTAAGCGGTCGCCGGCTTCGAGAATGGAAAGCGCGGTGGCGGCGGCGCCGGCGTCACTGGCTCAGCTGTACCGCGCGCAGGAGGGAGGCCCCGCGCAAGGGAGAAAGGGGCGGGGAAGGGGCGGAGCCCGCACGCACGTAACGAGCGCCGGCGTCACGCCGCGGCGCCCGCCCGCCGCTGGGAGCCCCCGCGCACGCGCCGCCCGCCCAGTCCGTCGGGGGGGGGTGCCTTAAAGGGACAGTCTCGTTGACGGCTCTGGAGGGCTATCGCCGCGGTGTGTAGATTGGGGCTGCGCGGTGTTTGCAGTGCGCTCTGCAGTTCTTTTACTGTTGTTATTATTTAGGTATCGCTTCATTTTCATCGTAACTTGCGGATAAGTGGATTACTTTCGGTTTACAAGGCTCTTTTTCGCACGTTACCTTGAGAGCTGGTCCGACCATCTACACCAGGTCGTCCCCCGGGGTCTGCTTCGGGGAATCTCCGTTTTCAGGATCGCTGCGGAAAGATTTTGAGCACGCTCGAGAGCTTGGGACGGGCGGCCCGCAAGGTTGAGAAGCTTGGAGCGGGGCCGCGGGAGAGAACCCGCCGGGCTCCTGAGCCCCACCCCCTCTCCCGAGCACCCCGCGTGAACGGTCTGCGGCTGCCCTAGCTTTGGGTGACTCGATCCAGATGTGCCCTCGGCTAATGTGTTCCGGCTTTTTCTCTTTGTTCTGGCACCTTACTAGACTCGGCAGAGGTTGAGGCGCACCTACCTCAAACTGAGCGGTAGAGACTGCCGCGAAATCCACCCACTTACACTTCATGCCTTCTATCTTTGAGGCAGTTTGAGGTGGGAGGGCCTGTTCTCCCAGGGGCTTTTCCCCTTCTAGGTGCCAGGGATTGAACTCGTGGCTTCAAGCGCACACACTTTACCACAAGCTCACACACTTTACCACTGAGGTAATCCCCCAACCCAGGTGTACTTTCTTTTCTTTTGCTAGATGTCTTTTGGACAAATACACTCTCCCTCTCCCCCTCCCAAGGCCTAGTTCTAAGGAAAAGCACTGTGGATTAACAGGATATGTCCTTGCAGTCGCTGAAACAAGACAGGCAGAGTGCACACGCACACGTACCTTCTGGGCTCCTGAGCAACTTGTAGCACGTTGCTACTTTTTCCAGTAAGCCCAGCTCTTGTTTGGCTTTTTTCCTTACCTTTCCCAGAGAAGAACCTCCCCTCCCTTCCTGCTCATTTCCCCACATCTCTCATGTTTGCGGAGTGGCTTCTAAGATCCCTCACGTACTTACTAGTCCCCGCCTAAAGTCCTGCACAGGATGACATCATACACCGAGCAAGACTGTGTCCAGTGCTGTCCACAATCCACAATCCGGCCCTGTCAAAAGAAAGCAAAAAGCCAGGTGTGGTGGCTCACACATGTAATCCCAGCACTCCAAGGCTGAGGTAGGAAGATCACTGCAAGTTGAAGGCCAGTCTGGGCTACATAGTGAATTCAAGACAGACCTACACCTCATAGCAAGATCCTGTCTCAACAAACAAATTTAATACACACACACACACACACACACATGTTTAAAATCTGGCCCAAATCCTTCCCTTCCTCCACACACCCTACACTCTAGCCTCTCCACTCCACCTGCTGGTCTCTAACAAGCCACTGTTGTCGCTACTGTCTTGGAGCCTGTGCCCAGCTGTTCTCACCACCTGGCACCCCCTCCCTGCTTACCCTTTGCAACCTTTCCAGAGCTTCCCCATCTGCACTTCTAGGACACTTAAGACATCTTTTTTTTTTTTTTTGGTTCAGTTCTGCACACCATCTTTATATAACCCCAATATGTTTTTACATACTGAACTTTTTGCTGGTGGTACTGTACAGTACAGTGCTGCATATAAGAGTTATGCAAATAAAAGTCAAGCTGTGGGCCGGGGATTTAGCTCAGTGGTGCTGGCATCTGCCTCACAAGTGCAAGGTCCCGAGTTTGATCCCCAATAGAGAAATCAGCACCACACACTGTAATGCCAGTTGTGGTGACTCACGACCATAATCCCATCACTCAGGAGGCAGAGGTAGGAGGATTGCTCTGAGTTTAAGACTAGCCTGGGCTGCATAGTGAGCTCAGGGCCAACCCGAACTACAAAGCGAGACCCTGTCTCAAATAAATAAACAAAAGCCTCAGAGTTGGCATTTTCTTTGACCATTTCTTTGTTCTGAATATTGTAATGTACACACTATATGCAAGTCCTCATTTAGTGAACAATTCACTTAATGACCTTTAGCCACTCAGTAAAGAAGTAATATATACTGATAGGAGGGGGTTGGTTTTTGTTTTTTGAGATAGGCTCTCCTATGTAGTTCACACTAGCCTTGAATTCACTATGTGGCCCAGGCTAGCTTCCAAATTCAGGGAATCTTCCTCACTCAGCCTCCCAAATGCTAATATTACAGCCATGTGCCCTAACACCTGGAGTTTTTGTTTGTTTGTTTCTCATACCCAAGATAAGACACGATACCATAACATGTATTCATTTAGAATTTATTTTATTGAAAAGGACCTTAAATGGTTCTTCTAGCTGGTACAGTATTCCTAAATCTTTCTGGATTTTCAATACAGATAGTTTTTGTTTACATTGTTGTTTTTCTTTTGTTCTTGCAGTGCTGGAGATCAAATCCAGGGTGCAGAAGCACTCTACCATGAGAATACCTGCTGTCCCCAGTGCAGATCTTAATCCTCCAGTGCTAAGCACTAGAAAATGCCTAAAGGCTGAATGGCCAGTGAGGACGACACTCTCCCCGTTTGCCTGGGACTAAGGGGGCTTCTGTCACACAGAACACCCATTGCTGAAACTAGGACACCCCTGCGCAAACCACAGTGAGTTGTTGCATCCACTTGGAAGTCGGGAAACAGTATCGTCTCTTCCTTTCCTGGGACTTAACGAGGCACAGGCTTGTGCCTTTACCACTTGCAGAACTCACTGAACAGAGGGAGACAAAAGGTTCAGAATAAGCATGCAGTGTCTCTGTTGCTATAGTTATTACACGAAATAGTAAAAATCACAGCTACGATATTTATAGAGCACCTACTGTGTGCTGAGTGTTTGGTGGCAACTTTATCACTGTAACCTCTAATTTTGACAACAGGCCTCCAAGTTAAACATCATCAACCCCATTTGACACAAGGGAGATGTTCTCAACTTATCAAGACCCACACAGCAGGTATGTTGCAAAACCAGAGTTCACTCTTGTTGTCTGTTTCAAAGGTCGCACTTTTCCAAATAAACCATGTGGCCCCCCCTACTCCTGGCAAAAAAATAACAAGGATAACTCAAGTTGTCCTTATGTATCTCAATCTCTGTAGAAGAGCTTTTTGGCACACCAGCTCATTCTGTCCCATGACAGTCCCACGAAATGAAGATGCATTATTACTCCTGTATTGAAGCAAGGGTGAGGCCCCCAGCTGGTTTGTCCTATCACACTTTGAAACTAGCCTGGGTTTCATGTTTCCATTCAGCATTCCTTGGCTAGCCTTCAAACCCTTGACCCCGGGCAGTGGAAGTATTCAGCTGCCCTCTCACTGCAAGCTGGAGTCCAGCCTAGGTGCATGGTGCAGGCTGCACCAGCCTGAGTGGAGGGGTGGCTCCCACTGCCCGAGAGGAAGATCTGGGACTCAGGTGGTTATCTGGCTACATGAGCTGGACAGTCACCAGGATGCCACTCCTTGGAGCTTCTGGGAACCTGCGACAGCCAGGTTTGTTGGCCCAATCCCTATGGGCCACTGCTGTGAGAGGGCTTTACAGAGGTCAGAGGTCAGAGGTCACACCTCAGACCGGACTTCCCAGAACAGCAACCTTGACTACCTGCTCACCCCAACCCGGACTCCAGCCCAGAAAATGTGCACTGGAGGCTGTGTGGTGACCACAAATGTGAAGAAGAGGGCAACTTGGCCCCTTCCTGTTTTTCTGAAGCCCTGAAGTCTTGACATGTGTATCCTCAGCACAAAGCAGGTGAGTTGGGGGTGCTCGCCCCACTTTTCATACAAGGAAAAGGGAAGACATAAGAGGCGCATCCCTCTGCTATGCTCCCAGTGGTAAACTAGCAGCAGGAGTGTAACAGATACTCCCTGTATCTCCCAGCACACCCCCAGGGCCAGCCTGATTACTTGATCTCTCTCTCTCTCTCTCTCTTTCTCTCTTACACACACACACACACACACACACACACACACACACACACCATGACAGGAGAAGGGGCTAGGAAGGTCCTGAGGCCTTTCTAGACCCAGCCACCCCATGGACCCCAGCTATACTGCCCCCAACCCGACTACTTCTTTCCTTAGTGACCATCTTCCCTCAAGGCTGCCTGTGGCTCATTTTCCTGTGATCCATAGTGAGAGGAGAAGGCTACATGATTGGCTCTGCTAGTTCTAAGGGCCTACTGAAGAATGGGGGGACCTCCTCCCTCCGTCTTTTGGGGAAGTAGAGGCAAGTCTAGCATCCACCATGCCTCAGAAGTGCTCCAGGACCTGTTGCCTGACCCAGTAGGGGCAGGTCACTCTTCGGCTGGTCTCTCTGGCCAGAACCCAGGACATTTTTAAGGACCAGTTAATGCTCAGGCATGTTAATCAATCCCCCCAAAATCCCTCCTTATTAAGTATGTATTGCCTGCCAGGTACTGTGCCAGTGACTTTCCTCAGTCCTTGAAATAATCCCTGAAATAGACCTTAGTGTTATAAGTTCCATTTTGCAGTTGAGGAAACTGAGGTATAGAAAGGTTCAAGATGCCTATATTCCAGCTGCTGAGGAGGCGGAGGCAGGAGGATTGCTTGAGCCCAGGAATTTAGGAACAACCAGTAAAACATAGAAAAATCCTGTCACCTAAAAGGGGGTGGGAGCAAAATCAAGCCTACAGTTAGTAAGTAGCAAGGCCAGTTCTGCCTGCCTCTTTAAGTGAATACAGCTATGATTTACACTACAAAAGCAAACATGACTTTTAGTAAGGACTATGCTAGAGCCTAACCCTGTTTCCTCTCAAAAAGTCAGTTGGGCACTGTGGCACAAATTTGTAATCCCAGCTACTTGGGAGTTTAGGGCAGGAGGATCACAAATTCAGGGTCAGCCTGGACAACTTACTGAGTTCTCATCTCAAAGTTTAAAAAAAAGTAAAAGGGACTGTGGTGATAGAACACTTGCCTAGACTGATAAAGGCCCTAGTACTGCAGAAAATAGTGTAATAATAATAAAATAACTAGGTGTCATGACACATGCCTGTAATTTCAGCATTCTGGGAGGCTGAAGTAGGAAATTCATGAAATTCCACCTCAACCTGGGTGATTTAGTGCTTAGTAAAACCCTGTTTCAAAATTTAAACTAAGTAGAATAAAATAAAAACTTCTGAGAGTTTTGTAAACTGGTTATTAAACACAACCTTTATTAAAACTTAAATTATAGGGTAATGGGGTTTAGTGGTAAATAATGAGGAAAGAAAAAAAATTAATGGTTAAAAAAACAATGCTTGTGTATATAGGGGCAGGGGGGAGGTAAGATGGGGAGGGGAGGGGAAAAAATGAGAATTAAGTTGTGCCATATACTGGTACAAATTCTCAATGTGCAGTGTAACTGTGATATGTATATATAATGTACCAATAAAAGGTACCAATAAAAATTAAATTATATACATAAAATTTAAAAATCATAATTTTAAAATAAACACTTAAAACATCATTTTCTAGTTTTACTGCATTGTACTTTTACCTGTTTACATCTGTGAGAAGGTGGGAATATCACATACAGTAACTGTTTAGCATCTCTTCCCAACGTATATTCACTGACATCATCACATCGAGAGCCTGACAGAAGACAGGGTGGAAGTAGCAAATGCTATAAATCAGCCTCCAATCCAGAACAGCTGTTAAATATTAACAACGTAAATCCAAAACCTTTACAATCGGAAAACCCAATGGTAGGAAGAGTAGAAGAAACATAAGAAGTAGGGAGCTGGCTCCCCTGCAGCAAAGCCAGTGGTGTGCAGGAGGGCAGGGGCAGCTGGGTTACTTTAGGAAGCAGCCATATACCCCAGGCCCCAAGCCCCCTCCTGGTCACAGGAGGGTGGGTTCAGGGTGGGAAATGTCTCATGCCCAGAACCTGTGATGTCGGGTCTGTCTGCCACCACAGAGATGCACTTTTAAAAGCTCCCTTTCATCGGGAGGATTGCTGAGTTCGAGGCTTGCCTGGACTACATAGTGAGCCAGCCTGAACTATAAAGCGAGACCCTGTCTCAAAAAAAAAAAAAAAGCTCCCTTTCACACCCCCAAGACAGTTGAGATCCCAGTTACCAAGTGAGTCTGAGGCGGTGCACATGCCAACCTGGAAATGAGGGCGGTCGGTGCCCAGTCCCTTGTGAATGCCTGCCCTCTAGTGGTGGGAATGAGAATGCAGGCCCCTGACAGTCGGCCTCGTGGCCAACTTTCCAAACTCTCCCCAAGGCCGGCAGCAGTGCTCCCCAGTACAGGACGGCATGGACAACTAATTTTTTTTTTTGAGACAGGGTCTCACTTTGTAGTTCAGGCTGGCCCTGAGCTCACTGTGGAGCCCAGGCAAGCCTGGAACTCAGCAATCCTTCTGCCTCTGCCTCCCAAGTGCTGGGATTATAGTTGTGAGCCACCACGCCTGGCACTGTGGTGTGTAGTTACTGGGAATCATTTGCAAGGCAGATGCCGGAGCCCCTGAGCTAAATCCCTGGTCCAAGGACAACTATTGTAGGTAGACAGATGGATCCTCAGCAGAAGGACCTTCTTTTTTTTTGAGACAGGGTCTCGCTTTGCAGTTCGGGCTGGCCCTGAGCTCACTATGTAGCCCAGGCAAGCCTCGAACTCAGCAATCCTCCTGTCTCTGCCTCCCGAGTGCTGGGATGACAGGCATGAGCCACCACGCCCAGCAGAAGGACCTTCTTCACAGCAGAAGATTCATTTTCTCAAAACCTACATCTCAGGGGCCGGAGGGTTAGCTCAGTGGTTCCGGTGCTTGCCTCCCAAGCGCAAGGTCCTGAGTTCAATCCCCGGTAACCACATATAATGCTGGGCGTGGAGACACGCCCACCAACAATCAACACCGCATACCACCAACAATCAACACCGCATACCACAATGCCGGACGTGGTGGCTCACGCCTGTAATCCCAGCACTCAGGAGGCAGAGACAAGAGGATTGCTGAGTTCGTGGCGGCTTGCCTGGGCACCATAGTGAGCTCAGGGCCAGCCTGAACTACAAAGCGGGACCCTGTCTCAAAAAGCAAAAAAAAAAAAAAACCTACATCTCCTTTGGATAGAAGGTCATAGATAACGTAATTTGCCTGTTCATATACTTGGGAGAGAGTCAATAAATGCAAAAATATGTTCAGCAAAAGACAAACGCAAGAATACTCATAGCAACCTTATCCATACTAGTGCCAAACTGACACACCTCCAAATGTCCACCTTTAGAAGGAGTTATGAGTAACAATGGGCTTTTAGGGCCAGAGATTTAGCTTAGTGGTTCAGGCACCTCGCTAGTAAGTGCAAGGTCCCTAGTTCAATCCCAGTAACCACATACAACAATACCGGACATGGTGACTCACGCCCATCAGCAATCAGTACCACACACCACAGTGCCAGATGTGATGGCTCATGTCTGTAATACCATCACTCAGGAGGCAGAGTCAGGAGGATTACTGAGTTCAAGGCTTGCCTGGGTCACACAGTGAAAAAAAAAAAAAAAAGTAAAAGCGACTGTGGTGATAGAACACTTGCCTAGATTGATAAAGGACCTGCCTGAACTACAGAGCTAGACCCTATCTCAAAAAAAGGTGGGGGGGGGGGCTTTTAAGATGCTGAGAATGTTTTGCTTTCTTCCTTTCTTTCTTTTTAAAATGTATTTATTTTTAGTTTTTTGAGGCAGAGCCTTGCTAGGCCATCCAGCCTAGCCTCAGAATCATGGCAGTCCTCCTGCCTCAACCTCCCACAAACTGGGACTGCAGGTATGCAGCACCACACCCGGCCTCTTTTACTTTTAGTTGGGCAAGTGCTGTAGCACTGAGCTACACCCCCAAACCTGTTTGGCCTCTGTAACTGAGTGCCAGTTACACAGGTGTATTCAGTTTGAAAAAGTTCATACAGGTGCACATTTATGACTTAAATACCTTTTCTAGGAATGTAATTGTTCATTAAAAGTTTAACGAGAAATCAATCAACACAATGCTCTAATTGTAACATAAAAGAAGAAAAAGACTGTTTGAATCATGCCAGCCACAATAACAAAGCAAACAGGTGTAGCAACATGGATTTAGGGATCCAAATACCTTGGGCAATGTCACTGTAGGTTCTGTTGTTTTCTGAAATGCTGAGATCTTGGAAAAATCCTAAAAATATAGCACACTTTTTCTACACTTTGTAGGTGTTGTAGACCATTATTTAGCCTTAGCTGGCCTCCAACAGGCCAGGCTAAAAATCAAAATGGAGTCCCACACTAGAGCTCCATGCCACCAAGCTGGGCTTAAGCTGTTTATCTGACTTTCTCCCAAAGAAAGAGTAAAGAGTTAACATTCAAAATTCTCCAAAAAAGAGAAAAAAGCCACCAGTTTTAACTTACATGGTAGAGTTTGGGAGTGTGGCCGTGCAGTAGAGCACACTTGCTTAGTTCACATGAGGTGCTGGGTTTGGTCCCCAGCACCCGGCAAAAACAAAAAACAAAAAAAGTCAATTGGCAGGATAGTAAAATTCCCTCTCCCTTAATCTTCAAACACAAAAGGAGGTAACTTACCCTCCGGCCCAAAAGGAAGTAACTTGACACTAACCAATCAGTTACTTTTTATTCTTGTGTTTCTTGCCTTTGCCTTACAAGGAAATGACTGATCCACTTTAGTTTTGTTTCTCTTTTCTTTAGCCTTGGTGTTTTTTTTTGTTTTTTTTTTTTTTTTTTTGAGACAGGGTCCCACTTTGTAGTCCAGGCTGGCCCTGAGCTCACTATGGAGCCCAGCCAAACCTCAAACTCAGCAATCCTCCTGTCTCTGCCTCCTGAGTGCTGGGATTACAGGTGTGAGCCACATGCCCGGCACTGTGGTATGCAGTATTGATTGCTGGAGGGCGTGAGCCACCACGCCCAACATTGTATGTGGTTACCGGGGATCGAACTCAAGACCATTGTGCTTGCAAGGCAGGCGCCGGACAACTGAGCTAAATCTCAGGCCCTAGCCTTGGTTTTTTGAGCTGGGGTCATACTTTATTGCCCAGATTATCTTTGGCCTCCAAGTGGTGGGACTGTAAGCATGCACTGCTGCACCTGCCTTTTTCTTTCTCCCACTCCTGTCTCTAAAACCAATCTCCTCTGGGATTGCTGAGTTCGAGGCTTGCCTGGGCTACATAGTGAGCTCAGGGCCAGCCTGAACTACAAAGCGAGACCTTGTCTCAAAAAAAAAAAAAAAAAAAAAAACAATCTCCTCTGCTTGGCTCATTGAAATACTTTTTCTATTTCATACACTGAAGTGTAACTAGCCTGATTCTAGAACTGAAAATAAAGCCCATTAAGAGCTTTAAATTGTCATGACTTTGTTTTTGGACAAGTGGAAACTTTTTCTGATCATAACAAGTTGTCTTGTTTTGCTTCCTGTACATGCATCGGGGCAGGTAGGTGTCTTGGAGCACAGGATGGCCCTGTGCCCCTCATCTATGAAATGTGCAAAGAGAGAGTTTATTCAGGTAGAGTGCCCAGCACACGGTGAGCACCACATGAGTGCTTGATGTTATCTGTGTCATCCTGGATCCCACCCACTCAATAAGTGCAAGCGATGTCCATGTGGTCACAGTCACCTCGGATGTCCAGACAACCTAGTGAGATGCCACTGTGGCTGTGAACTCTGAAGCCTCCTGGGGCTGGCAGGAGGCAGCGGCACCTGCATTCATTCCTTCGAGAAAGTTGAGGCAGCTTCATTCCAGGCCTGGCTCCTGAGGTGCTGAGTGCTGATAAAGCCATCCAGAGCTGAAGACAGCGACAGGAAAAGTGTTTACATAGTCCTTAGGCAGCAGATTTTCTCTCTGCAGGAGGATTTGATCTGCTTCATGGTTTCTTCTCATTTTGTCTTTAGTTGCCAGTATTTGGAAATCAGCGGATATGTGATATTGAGGGGGAAGTCAGGACCTTTGTACTCAGCTATACCATCAGCCCTTTAAAAAAAAATTTTTTTTTTTTTGAGATAGGGTCTGTTTAAATTAGTAAGTTGCCTGACCAGGGCTTAAATTTTCAATCCTCCTGCTTCAGCCTCCTAGAGTGCTGGAATTATAGGCATGCCTGGCAGAAGATTTCATGTTTTAAAGTTTTAGATTTTCTATTTCTCTTGAAAATCCAAAGCTTTGTAAACATCAGGCCTGATTTTAAATGTTCAGGATCCCCGCATTTGCGGTTGTCCCTGCCAGACCTCTGGCTACTTTTCCACCAGGCCTCTGCAGACCCTGGAGAACTGTGTCACAGGTCTATCTGCTGGAAACCTGAAAAACCCAGCAAACTTCCAGGAGGAACAGAGGAGTGAGCCTCGAAGGTTCAGCAGGCAGCAGATGAGTGGAAAAGGGCCTGATGTTGAAAGGAGCAGAGGTACTACGGACAAGGACCTACAAGGACCAAGCCCAGATGGGCGCGCTGCAGCAGGAAGAGGCCTGGGATCAGCTGGGACAGAGCTAAAGCCCTGCAGGTCCCAGCTCTGGCGGCAGCCGGCCTCCCCCTCTGCAGGAGAGCTTGCCAGGGCGACACATTCAAAATCGGAGTCCCAGGGCCAGGTGCTGTGGGATGCGCCTATCCTGCACCTGGGAGGGACTAAGGAAGTAAACCGGAGCGTAAGGAAAATGGCAGCCACAGCAGGCCCTCGGGGTCCCTGCAGGGATGACCTCCGTGACATCACTGGACAGGCAGAAAAGGACCTGTGGCGTCCACGCACCGCAATCTGTCCCTGGATCCTCTGCTCCGGGCTTCTCACACCTCCCTGTTCACTCTTCCCTTCCTTCCTTCCTTCCTTCCTTTCTTCCTTTCCTCTTTCTTCCTTCCTTCCTTCTTTTCTTCCTTCCTTCCTTTCCCCTTCCTTCCTTCCTTTCTTTTCTTTCTTTCTTTTTCTTTCTTTCTTTCTTTCCATTCTTTGTCCATCTGTCTGCCTGTCTTTCTGTTTTCAGTACTAGGGATTAAACCCAGGGCCTTCACAACGAGCTACATCCTCAGTCCTTTTTCTTTTCTTTTCTTTTCTTTTTTTTTATTTTGAGAAAGGGTCTCTTTAAACCATTAAGTTTCCCAAACTAGGTTTGAACCCCAAATCCTGTTGCCTCCACCTTCCAGAGTTCTGGGATTACAGACGTGCACCATCACACCCAGTTTAGATCTATATTTCAAACAACCTACCAAGGATGCTTGTCTAAAAGACACACATGGAGTCGACACAGCATGGATGTGACCCTAGAGCAGGGACACTGGATGTGATGAGTCCTGGTGAGGGCACCATCCCTGGGACTGTGGAGCATTTAGCTGTGTCCTGCTGCCCAGGAGGTGCCGGTAGCAGCTCCCTCAGCAGACAATAAACATCTCTGTGCACAGCCCCATGAGTCCTGGGGAGAAATGAAGTCCTCCACTGGGAGGATTTTAAAGGAATCCTTAGAACATGGAATCTAGGGAGATTAGAAGGTGCTGGGGCAGCTGATGACATAATTTATGGCCCCGTATAAAGTAAAAATGCAGGAAGTAGGTGCCACTGAAAGGAACAGGATAGAAAACCTTTGCCTAACATAGTATTTCATTCCTTATAAAATGAAATATGATATGGATAACAGTCATGCGTAACTTTGCAATCGCAAAAGAGAACTTTTGCTATCATAATTTCTATGCTGGATAAATAATGACACTTCGTTGTTATGTCTTAATCAAAAGGCTATTTTAGCTTGTTTTTCTCAAAATTCATTTATGGTGTCATCACAGTTTATCGCTGCAGCTAATTATTTATTTTTAAATATATGTTTATTAGTGAGCAAATTTATTTCTAATCAGTATTATTGAAAGCAGTGTTAGTTGCCCTTGACAGATGTAAAATCACAAATAATTCTTGTAGAGTCTTCTGTTGAAAGAACTCTCACTGAAGTGTAAGACAATATTATGGACTATAACACTGGAATATTTATAAACTATTCCAAAAACTGTTACTTTATTATTGTTGTTATTCTGTAGGTCTGTATATTGAACCCAAGGCTCTCACCCCAGCCCTTTTGAAAATTTTAAATTGCCAGAAGTGGTGGCTCACGCCTGTAATCCCAGCACTCAGGAGGCAGAGACAGGAGGATTGCTGAGCTCGAGGCTTGCCTGGGCTACATAGTGAGCTCAGGGCCAGCCTGAACTACAAAGCGAGACCCTGTCTCAAAAAAAAAAAAAAAATTTAAATTTTGAGACAGGGTCTTGCTAAGTCACTAAATTGCCCAGGTATAAATATCTTCCTGCCTCAGATTCCAAGAATGCTGGGATAATAGGCATGTGTCACCGTACACAGTTTAATAAATTTTTTCAAAATATAAATTCTAGTACAAAAATATAAATTCAGGCTGGAGATTTAGCTCAGTGGTTTGGTGTCTGCCATGCAAGTACAAGGTCCTGACTTTGATCCCAGGTACCACATATCACAATACTGGGGATGGTGGCTCACATCCATAATCCCGACAATCAGTACCACACACCACAGTGCCAGGCATAGTGACTCACACCTGTAATCCCAGCACTCAGGAGGCAGAGGCAGGAGGATTTCTGTGAATTTGAGGCTAGCATAGGCTACATAGTGAGCTCAGGGCCAGCCTGAACTACAAAGTGAGACCCTGTCTCAAAAAAATAAATAAATAAAATAAAGTTGATTATTCTCATGAAATAATTTTCCAAGAAAATTTAATTCTTCATACAAACCAGTTTCATGCCAGTGTGACTCTTTTTCCTGGTCCTGGGATTGAATCCAGGCTCTGATCTACATCTCAGGCACCCCTACCCCTCCCACTCCACCCCCAACCCCCACATTTTCTTAGTTTTGAGTTAGGCTCTCACTAAGTTGTTGAGTTCCCCAGGCTTGGCTCAAACTTGCAACCCTAGAGTGCTGTTTTTGTTTTATTTCTTTTTTTGTTTTAAGAAACAAGGTCTCTCACTGTGTTGCTAGCTGGCCTCAAACTCCTAGCCTCAACCTTACAAGTAGGTGGGTAGGCTACAGGCTGGTGCTACTGTGACCACTTGAATTCAGTTTGTTTGTTTGTTGTTTGCTTTCAAAACAGAGTCTTGCTTTGTAATTCAAACTGGCCCTGAGCTCACTATGTAGCCCAAACTAGCCTCAAACTCACAGCAATCCTCCTACCTCTGCCTCCTGAATGCTGGGATTACAGGCGTGAGCCACCACACACAGCATTGTGGTATGTGGTACAGAGGATCGAACTCTGGACCTTGCGCTTGCAAGGCAGACACCAGAACCACTGAGCTAAAACTCTGGCCCCTGAGTTCAGTTTTAAATATATGTTTGTACATTGGCCTTTTAATGTTTTTCCTCACATTTTCTGTAACTTTTGGCTCATACAAGAAACTAAAAGTGGCTTTAGCAGAAGGCAGGTACATAATATAAAACACCAATTTAGGCACTCTTTCTGTGTATCTTCAATGACAAGAAAAATTCATTTTGAAATTTTCTTGCTGGTGGAACAGGAGCTTACCATCATGATATTCTTTTCTGTTAATACGGTGACTTTTAGATTTAATTTCTATATCTAAAGATGCAACTATTTCCTTTATAATTGTGCAGTACTTTTCCAAACTAAAGATTCTGGACTCTGAAGAGCTGAGATAATTCCCTGGTAGGCTTTATTGCAATGTCCATATCTCAGCCTTTATTTTGTAGTAATTTCCTGACAAAGCATACTGGCGGGGAACGGCGGACCAGCAGTTCCCATCCTGGCACTCAGACCTGACTTCCTGTTTGAGCAGCCAAGGACAGGAGCAGGTCTCACCCCGGCTCCTGCTGTGCGGCCCCTTCCTTGCTATTACTGCAGTGTCCACCAGTCAGGTCGGGTGGTGACAGGGCCCTGGCCTGCCTCAGCCGCTTGCTTGTGCAGGGCCCCTGTGCTGAGTGCCAGGGCCTGCCCTGCCCTCTGGGTGCCGTTCCATGTCCCAGCTCTCCTGTGTGCATCGTGCTGTGGTGATCTACTGACCTTAATTTACCAAGCTCAAATTCAGAGACAAAGCTGTTTTAAAAATCTCAAGAAGGGGCCGGAGATTTAGCTCAGTGGTTCCAGCGCCTGCCTCCCAAGCGCAAGGTCCTGAGTTCGATCCGGTCACCACATACAATGCTGGGCGTGGTGATTCACACGCACCTGCCATCAATACCACATACCACAGTGCTGGGCATGGTGGCTCACGCCTGTAATCCCAGCACTCGGGAGGCAGAGACAGGAGGATTGCTGAGTTCGAGATTTGGCTGGGCTCCATAGTGAGCTTAGGGCCAGCCTAAACTACAAAGCGAGACCCTGTCTCAAAAAAAAAAAAAAAGAAAATCCAACAATTTCAGCAGAACATTAACCGTGGCAGAGTCGTTTTTGTTTTTTGAGACAGGTTCTCACTACGTAGTTCAAGCTGGCCTTGAACTCACTATGGAGCTCAGGTTGACCTCAAATTCATGGCCATCCTCCTGCCTCAGCCTCCCAAGTGCTGGAATTAACAGGTGTGCACTATCATGTGGGGCAGGTCCTTCTGAGCACACTACTCATGTCACTGCCCAGGCTGCATGACTACAAAGCTGGCCCAGTTCTGGGCTGTCGCTGGGCAGTGCACAAGACGCAGCTCGGAGCCGCTGCCACAAGTCTGCTGGGCTCTCAGGGATGACAGGGCACTTGTAGAAAGGGGAGGTACGGACGGAAGGAGCTGTGCGTGGGGGTCCACACTGGCGACCTCACCACTCTGCAGGCTACAGCAAGAGGATAAAAAGGCCAGGCAGGTCAACTTAGCAACTTAGCAAGTCTCTCTCACCAAAACAAAACATTTTAAAAAGGGCTGGGATGTAGCTCAGTCAGAAGGTCTTGGATTCAATCCCCAGGGCATTAACAAAGTGGGGGGACTATTAAAAGGCAAAGTGGTGTAGATGGCCATTACACAGCGGCAGGCCCTGCACAGGTCAGTGGTGCTGGCTGCTCCACACGCGCCCCTGTGGCCTGCTGTGACCAGAAGCCACCTGTAGGGACTGCTGACTTAGTGACTGAGGCCGTGACCTCGGCCACGGGGCTCCATATGTCACCTAGAGCTCCTTGCGCCACACAGAGCCTTCTCCTGAGTTCCCGATGTCCTCCCTCTCCTTTAGCTCTCCACCTTCCCCGGCAAGCCAGTCCTACCCCGTGCCAATCATGGTGTGTGTGTGTGTGGGGGGGGGTGTCCTCCTTTGGTGCTAAGCAATGCTTTCAGAGAAATTCATTCCAACGGACTAGAAAGATGAAAACCTTTGCCCAAAGGCCAAGAATAAATGGGAAAACATGACGGTGGGGGGGGGGGTGGGGAACTGACCTCAAAACTGACCTTTAGAAGTTTTCAGTGAAATCCCAGGCTCCAACCTCTCCACAGCTTCCAGGAATGGGATATCATCACCATTCAGGAACAAAGCTGGGGCCTGGGGCTGAGAGGAGCAAGGGCAGCAAGGGAATTGTTTGGCTGATGGGCCATCCTGGAAATGGGCAGGCACTGCCAGTGAGGACCAGGGCTACGGCTCCCCCCATTGAGTAAGATGCACCGGCCCCACTCTAGCAGTAAAATAAGGGGGCTCAGAAGGGTCAAAAGACATGCCCATTCAGGAGTGCCAGAGCCAGGATTTAAACCCGGGTCTGTCTGACTGCACATCGGATAGGGCACTCTGCTCTCTACCCTGGGATGGAAGCAGGTGGCTGCAGCTAGCTGGGAAAGGAGGGTGGCGAGGCCCTGGGACACACACAAACACAGAGCACATCTCAGAGCCCTGCACGTGGACTTTTCCTGAGAACTCGAACAGGTTTCTGCTAGGATGACATGGACGTGACACCCGCGTGGGAGATAAAACGAAGGGACAACAGTCACTAGGTCCTTGCTGTCGCTTCTCTTCATGGTAGCCCAACCTACACTGTGGGGTGTGTTTTGATTTTTATTTTTTTCTCCCATTTGACTAACCCACACTCACTCTGCAGAGCCCGTCTCCCCCACCCTTCTGTTTTTTCCTATCTTTAATGAATGTGGAACTTTGCTATCCTTTATACCGGTTTGATTCAATTCTTTGTCGAAAACAGAAAAACTCTAGAAATTCCCTCTAAAAGGAGACACTAGCATCCCAAAGTCTAGTAAGTGGCTATTGCATCTTTCTCTTATAGCTGTTCTTGCAGGTCGGTGGTCAGCCAGGGGGATCTAGCATCATCTTTTCAGGTCCCCTTGACCCCTGATTTAGCTACCTCATGCTTCAAACAAGCAGTGAAGGAATCTCAGGCGTGCCTGGAGAGAGACATCCTCTGGTTGGGTTACCTCTCTGGACCCTCCAATCATTATTGCAGCTGGGCTGGCTGGTAATTCTAGCACTTAAGAGACTGAGGCAGGAAGATTGCTGTGAAATTAAGGCTCTCTCTCAAAACAAAACAAAAAAACAGAACAGAACAATTATCTCTCTCTCTTGGTGTTGTCCAGACTGGCCTCCAACTTGCAGTAATCCCCCTGCCTCAGCCTCCTGAGTGTTGAGGTTATAGGTGTGCACCATGATTTCTCAAATCCCGACTTCTTTGCAGATTTCAGACATCCAGTTGTGCCCCATTCTGGAAATGGGAGGCTGAGTACAAAGCAGAAGAGGGAGGACCAGGCGAGGAGCACCCTGTGCCCCAACCATCAGGGAGGCATCCACACAGTCACTTGTTCTTTGCACTTTCATTGATGTTGGAGGAACTCTCTGTGATTCCAGGCTCCTGGGGCCTGAGTGGGCTCCCCAGCAGGCTGACCCTGCCTCAGTCCCTCCATCAGCACAGCCTTTGCTGCATGGTTTCCGGAGCCACCAGAGCCAGTCTGTGCCTGCTGCCCACCCAGCTCTCTGGACACCGTCGACCCAGAACCACATCTGCTCCTGGGGCTTAATCCAGCATCTGCAAAGCTTTGCTCCCAAAATCTCTGGTCTGGCACCAGGCCCAGGCCCAGTCAGCAAAGAGCTGCAGCATTTCTGTGGCTTTTTCAGCAAGGGCTTTGTGTGGCCTGGGGAGCAGCTTTGATCTCCATGCACTCAGGGAGGGTCTAGAGCACTCAGGGAGGGTCTAGAGCACTCAGGGAGGGTCGGGAGCAGACGGGAGCAGACATTGTCAGTTCTAACAGTACAACAGTGAAATTCAGGGGTGGAAGGGGGTTCGCAAATGCCAGGGAGTGTCTGCAAATCTACCTTTTCCATCTAGTTTAAGTGGCATTTAATTATTTTGTGATGATATTAGCAGAGACATTATTTCTATTTGCAGTCTGGGCTCTTCATAAACTATCATAAAGCCCTGCTCTACAGTGTGCCTTAGAAGAGGACAAGGGTATTTTTTGTTTGTTTGTTTTGTTTTTGAGACAGGTTCTCACTTTCTAGTTCAGGCTGGCCCTGAACTCACTATATAGCCCAGGCAAGCCTCAAACTCAGCAATCCTCCTGCCTCTGACTCCCGAGTGCTGGGATTATAAGCGTGAGCCACCACGCCCGGCACTGTGGTATGTGGTATTGATTGCTGGTGGGCATGAGTCACCACGCCCAGCATTGTTGTATGTGGTTACCAGGATCGAACTCAGGACCTTGTGCTTGGGAGGCAGGAGCAAGAACCACTGAGCTAAATCTCCAGCCCCAAGGCTTTCTGATAAGTGATGATGTGGATCCAAAAACTCAGACTCAAACAGAAGTAATTGGCTGAGGAGGAAGCTCAGGGGTAACATACTACCTACATGTGTGGGCCTTGGGTTGCATCCCCAGTGCAACACACACACACAGTGATTGGACAAAAGTCATAGCAGTTTTGCAAAGGAAAGCACATAATTAACAATCCAGTGGCTCCTGCTACAACTCAGGAACCCAAGCTTCTCCTGGGTCACTCTGGCTTTAGAACCATGCAGCAGAACATGAGATAACTCCAGCCCAGCCCCCAGAAACCCTCACACCTGCTCCCATGAACCTCTGCAGCCTTTCCTGAATAGTGTTCACAGTGAGGACCCCTCAGGTTGCCGCTTCGTTCTCCCTCCCACAGCCAGTTTGGGCTCAGCCCTCCGATCTTGGCCTTCAAGATGTCCAGGGATGAAGCCAGGGTGGAGATGTCTAGTGTCTCATTGGATTGCTTTCCCCTTTCTTCCTTACTATCAAAGGCCTTTGCACACCTGGTGATCTGTGGCAACAGGAGATTCCTCCATCTCCTCAGAGATAATTTTGAATGAACCCTTTTTTTTTTTGCCAAAAACAAATGGCTTCCTGTGGTTAGTTTTTGGAGCAGCAAGCCTATGGACCTGAGCAGCCAGAAGCATAACTACTGGCAAAAACACACTCAAGTTTCCAAAAGGGCCACGAGAAAAGGGATATTTTCCTGAAAACTATGAAATCACTTCGGATTAAATCTCCTTAGCCATCTCCTGTTTGCAAAGAAGGCTGGGAAATGGAGTATTTTCACTGGTCACATTTCCACTCCCATTAAATCAATCAGGCGGTAAGAATGGCTATTGGAAAGCACTAGAGATCTCTGCCCTGCTACTTTGCATACTTTTTATTTTTTTGAGACAGGGTCTCACTAGGCTGGCATCAAATTTGTGGTGATCCTCCTGTTTCAGTCTCCCAAGTCCTGGGGTCAAAGGTGTGCCCCACCACATCCAGCAGCTTAGTGTACTTCATCTGTTTGTCTGGTCACTCTTGGGACTTAGTGTATTTTGGAAATCACTTCCTGATCATTGTGTGCTTTTATACTTTTTGAATTATTTTTCCATTTGTGTGTTTTTCTGTCTAAAAATAAAATATTTTAAATGTAAAACATAAAATAAGATTCAAAACCAAAGAACATCACTGACATTCTTTAACCCAGTAATTCTACTTCTGTAACTCTATCCAAATGTACCAGTAGGAAACAGGCCAGGTAAACAAATGATTAGCAATCAGTGTGCAACACTGAGAGTAAGCAGGGTCTCACACGCGGGGAGCATTTAAACAAACTGTAGTAGAACTGTGTGACGGAGTTGGTCGTATGATGGACAGTTACACTCTGACCACACCACTTTGCTATTTTGGCACACACAAAGACACACGTACACCAAGAAAAGCATGTTTATGCAGGGGAGGATTTCACTGTAAATTTTTCAGGTCTAGAAAAACACTGGAAGAAATTATGTCCAACATTATCAGTGGTTGTCTGAATAATGAAATTAAAAGTGATTTTTTTTTTTTAAATCTTAGAGACAAGGCCTTGCTAAATTGCTCAGGTTAGTCTCAAGCTTGAGAGCCTTCTGTTTCAGCCTCCAAAATAGCTGGGATTATAGACACACACCACTGTGTACTTGTTTTTGTTTTGGTGCTAGAGATTGAACCCAAGACATCACTCACACTTAGTCCATGCTCTACCACTAAGCTACATCCCCAGCTAGAACATAGTTTTAATACTATAATTTTCATTGGTATATGCTTGCAGTATATAATGATTACCTGCCTTGAGAGGAGCTGGTGCAGGTACGTATTGTGTGAGAGATGGGGGGACAGAGACTACCTGGGCAGGCTTTGTGTGAGCAGCAAGGCTATTTACTTCATGTGAGTCCCAGCAGGTTGGGCCCGAAAAGAGTCAGCGCTCAATAAATGGAGAGCAAAGTCTGCCTTGCAAGTGCAAGGTCCTGAGTTTGATTCCCAGTAACCACATAGCACAGTGCTGGATGTGGTGACTTATGCCCACCAGCAGTCAGTATCAAACACCACAATGCCGGGTGTGGTGGCTCACACCTCTAATCCCAGCACTCAGGAGGCAGAGGCAGGAGGATTGCTGTGAGTTCAAGGCTTGCCTGGGCTGTATAGTGAGCTCAGGGCCAGCCTGAACTACAAAGTGAGACCCTTTCTCAAAAAAAAAAGAAAGAAAAAAGAATTTAGCAATGAATTCTTTGAGACCTAGGCTTTTCTTAGAAGGCTTTTTATTACTGCTTCAATTTCATCGCCTACTGTTGGATTATTCAGGGTTTTTATATCTTCTTGGGTCAATTTTTATAATTCATATATATCTAGGAATCTAGCAATTTCTTAATTCTTCAATATATTGGAATATAGGCTTTCAAATAGTTACTAACAATCTGGATTTCAATAGTGCTCATTGTAATGCTGGGGGTTTAGCTCAAGTAATACCACACCAACCTTGGATGCACAAGGGCCTGAGTTCAATCCCCAGTACCGCAAAAAAAAAAAAA